>DWTO01005544.1:0-10655 GCA_018244755.1 Jemadia pseudognetus
CTCAACACATAGTGAGCTATTGTGTATAGAGATTTATCATCGCCAGTGTCACCCCGTCCTCTGCTGGACATACGTATATGTAGGCCTCTCCTGTGTGGTTCTTGCGCATAATTATTACGCTAGGCGCACATAGTGAGGCGCCTTAAAAGGATAAAACCTTTTGAGTTAGTGCAGTGAAGTGTTAATAAAAATTAATCAAATTTCGTGATAATTAAAGAACACAAGAACAAAGTGTCTTCGCCTTAATAGAGACAATAAGAAATGTGTTATTATTACATACATATTCTTACTCGTAGCTATAGTCTATTTAGAAATTTAAGTTAGAATTAAATTACTCATTAGCCGTGTAGGCTACATCGTAATTTTTGAAAAGATAAAAAAAAACTAATAGTTTTACAAACTTGAGGTGTTGAGATTTCCGCCGAAGCAAGTACGTGCTTATATGTAGCTACACAGATCTAAGATGAACAATTTCTCTTCGTGTGTTCGATGTATATTTGGTTCAGTCGAGTGGTCGCGCCCGCGGGGAGGCTGCGGATGAAAGCGATGTGGGTCGTTTGATCATACACTAAGCTACCTACTCGTAGCAAGGCATTTTAACTTTGTTTATGTTTGCGTAACACCATTTCTATTAATAGTATTAATAGTATACATATAATACACTAATTATATGTTATTTGCCACTTAGAATATAATTATTTATAGTTATATTTATAGTATTGTCTTTGAATGTAATCTAGGCGTGTTAAAGGTATCTAGCCGTGTACATAAAGGCGTCTGGAGTCTGCTAATCCGCACATGGACAGCGTGGCAGACTGTGGCTTTACAAATTTTATTCTGATTGGAAACCTTTATCCAACAGTGCAACGATAAAGTAATTGATGATAATAGTTTTATTTGTAAGATTCGTATGTGTGTGTTTTTTGTGTGTACGCGCGTTTACAATCAAATTAAAGATCGATCGAAAACATACGACGGTCGCGATATGATACGCTTTTTGAAGGAATTTTCAAACTGAATATACTAAAAAGGGTAAAATAGTAACTTGATCTAAACCATATAACTAGAACTCATTGTTTTGCGGCGTTCCTCATCGAACTGTCTCGGTCAAGTTTAAAGGAATTTCCCTCGAAACAAATACTGCGTAATTATGTTTTATAACGAAATATCGAAACTATTTTTTAAAACTGATTGTAACAAATAATAGCGTCGTTGGTCTAATGATTGCGAACGCGACTGCTAAGCGGGAGGTCCTAGATTCGACCTCAGGGTCGGGTATTTATGACTTTTCTAACTTCAAATTCCCAGTAGTACCTCGGGGTCTGGGTTTATGCGCGGTGTATGTTAATATATAACCTCGCTTGCTATTCCGTGGGAGGCATCAGATAACTGGTGATACGTAGATGTGCTGCACTCCTCTGCCTACGCCTTCCGGTAAATACAGGTGTGGTGTTATGTTATATACTAACTCCTGATATAACTTTTCCGGAGTGGTCGGAGTCCGGCCGGGCGCTGTGGCTGGCATATCAATTCGGTTCACGACCCGAATGTGATTTATTTTCACTGCGTGCGTGTTACTGCCAGCCTCGCTACCGACATAATACGACATATATCGATATCTTATATCGATATCTACATTTGACATTCATTGTCATAGTTCATCAAACTAGGTAGGTCAATGTGTGCAAGTACCTGCATTGACATACATACATACATAGTCTATCGTTTGTATAAAACATTTTTTTTTTAAATTGTTTAGTGTTTTAATTTTTTTTAATTCGAAAAGTAACGGTACGCAGTATAAGAAAATAAATTCATTAACCAAGTTTTATCAATTTAATTAATTTGTTAAAAATAAACCAGTGTTATCTATTTAAATCGGGCGATATATCTAACATATTTTATTTCGGAGAAAAATTGCTGTGATTATATTAATTTATATTTTCCATGCGGTATCGTAAGAGATGAGTAAGCACGGCATTGGCATATCGCGGACTGTCTAAGCGTAGCTAAATGTAGTGGATTGCAATACGCTGATAAAGATGATATAAAATTATAAATCAATATATGAATTGAACAGAAATTTGAACACAAGTGTCGATGAACTCTGCCAATCGTAGAGCGTTGTGAGGGTGGGTATCTCTAAAGGTAAGAACCTTCTGAATGTACATACGTTATTATCCTGAAATACGAACATTTTCAGTAACGGGAAAACCGTTCTATATTTAATGGTAATTTAAATAGTTAATGATTTATGTCAGCTATAACAGTCGACGGTGCTTCCATCTAGGCGACAGTGCTACCAACTACATAGGTAAACTAGCTGACTTTCATTGAGCAACAATATTGTGTCACTACCCACATATAAGCTCGAGTATACAAACAAGTTCTATATGAACCAAGCATCACATAATGCAGGAAATCATTCGGATCCACTTCCTCGTACAGTCAATATTTATTCAAAACTTCCAAACACATATATAAAAACTCCATAGAAACTAAATAATAGGCATCGCAATGGAAAAAACTATCTACGTAACCTAGCAATAAAAATCACTTTATTCACGCTTCGACCACAAGCATAACAGTTATTGTCTAAAATTGTTCTCTACGTCAATAAATAATTATAGCAATTACAGATAAATGACTATATATGTATACTACGGTAAGAGTGTGTTTCAATACGTACGTAGTGTACCTACTTGTGTGAGCATCTGTGTACAATTACACATATGTGTGGGTTAGAGCTAATACGACTTAGAATATATACGTGAATAATTGGCAGTGTTTTATCACGACTAATATGCAAATGAATCTAACATAATCGGTTCAGTATCAATATATATGAATAATCATAAACATATTCCTATATAATACCTTTGCTTAGGTACTTACGTATTAAGATCAAATTGAAATGGGAACAGGAGAATTTTATACAACAAATGTAACTAGATGAAATGGATGACATCATACAGCCCTTTGGAATGGAAATCTAATATTTGTAAAGAAGACATCGTACGATACAGACAGTTGAAGCTGAAGATTTATATAATATAGTCACAAAAATGACAAATTGAACTTCGCTGGTACATTACTGTAAGGAAATATTACGGTACTGAGAATGTTGTAAAACATTTCATGTGTAGTATGTATGGTTTGTGTAGTAAATGTAAGTTCGCATAGTAAGACAATTTAAAACTGATCTGAGCTTTGTGACAAGAGCACAACGCAACTTAATGCGCAATTAAGTCGTAACGTGACCCTGACTTCAGTTTCATGAAGCTATTTTAGTACTTGAGTAATTTTATACCTGAAATAGTTCTAAGACCTTTATGCTTTATAGGTGGACGCCTTAGTAAGGTGTAACCCACGAAAGAACCAATCTCAAAAGGTCTAGTAGGTATATGAAACCTCTTTCGCCCTATAAATCTTATGAAAAATCTGCTGTAATATTCAATAAATTATTGGTACCAAAACCAATGGACCCTTTTCTGCTAGACACTATCCATAAATGCCTGGCTTAGGACTAAGGTAAGATACTTGCTACTATAGCATCATTTTTCTGTGTAACAATTTCAAAACATTATTATTTAAACTACGAGCGACACTTGTAACGAACATGACATAATCGTAACATCACGCTTGTAATCCCCGAAGAAGTACGCAGAGTGTAGTGCACTCCCACGATGACGTCCCACTATGGAATAGAGTGTGAACATAGGTTCACAGCTATACACGGCAATGTTAAGTCGCAGTGTTGTATTTCCACAGCTATATATCTGTCGCTGAGTAGTGTTAACAATCGTCGACCTTGGCGCCTCTGCGTTTAAGAACTCGAGTGTACACTTTTATGAACGTTTTAATATAACGTTAAACGCCTATTTATTATTCTTATATCGTTATGCGAAGTACTTACTCAGAGTACGCAGACTGCTATATCTCAGTCATTACATCCTTTATTACCATCTTCATGAACGCGTACCGATTTCGGAGACTTCAGCATTGTCATTCAGCAGGAATAGAACCTAATTTCCAAGTTAGGTACGTCTTAATATGAACATTAAATACCTACTATTATAATTTAACTAATGAAATAAACCGAACCATTATCGCCTGTGGTGTACTGATGGCGAAAATCGAAACAAATGAAGCGAAGCAAATGATATCCAAACAAATTGAAACAAATGAAGATGTGCGAAGTAAACAGAAAATTATTAAAACATCAAAAATGTACATCCGAGCCGCTACATCTAAAGCTAACATGAATCATTAAGGCGGTTTTTTAATCTGCGGGCACTCTCCGTGTCCCATTTAGTGCGACCTTAAAACTTCACCGTCATCGTTCGAGTGGAGGGCTCTTCAAAGAACTTATTTCGTATTGAAATCGAGGAAAAGCCCGTTGACCCGACTTGATAAACGTGCTCGTGTTTAATTCACTTTTAACATGTCCTCCTTTGACCGTTAAAACGCCGAAAGTGCCTTTCAATTTGTCCTTTTCATTTTCCGTATAAATTTTGAAGGAAATAATTAGGGGCCGCCTATATTATTACTTGTCAGATTTTCATCTCGTTTTGCTCGATATGAAAATAACTGTAATTTGGTTCACTTGTAACGTTTAGCAAAAGACAAATGTCTAATGAGCTTTTATCAACAACAGTCACATTAAAATTAAATTAATCAGATGAAATAAACTAAATTAAGTTTATTTTTATTTGATTTTTGTGTCCGGTTTATGTCAATAAGCTCACTCCATAGTGGGACTTAGAAGTAACTATCGAATCGAGGGAGCGTGCTACAGTCCACTGCCTACCTCTTCGAGGATTACAAGCATTCATGGAATAGCGGGTGAAACTATTGTCATACACCGGTCACAAATCCGCACATCGAGCTACTACTGGTAATTACAAGTCAGAAAAACCCAATAATAGACAATTAATATTTAAATTTAATTAGTAAAAGAAGCACATTAGGTCTGGTAAGGACAGAGATATTTGGCACTTGGTGCCATCTGCCTATCCCTCAAGCGACCTGGCGTGATGGTATATAAATAGATTATAATTCCTATTAACGATTTATAAACTAAGTATAGTGGTATAATCTCCTGCCACATTTGTTGCAAGCGACGTCACGTCCGATGGCGTAGTGAGCACGTTCGGGCAACTAGCGAGCGGAGTTACGGCTCGGTCGGACGTGGAGTTTTTCTTCTCCAAGTCATTAATAAACAGAAAGTTACAGTAACATTTGGGGTCTCGTACAGCGAAGTAGTTTCGTACTAGCATTTGTCACGAAAATAAATCGAATTTTTGGGAAGTGATTGAGTCATGATGGATTTTTGCCTGCTAAGACTCTGATTTATCAATTGTTCGCGGACTTGATTCTTTGTTCAAAAACCCGATTGCTGAATGGATGTAGGTTCCATTCTTATTCAGAACAAAACTAATTGTTCTGTGTCTGGGTGTGTACCTAATTATCTATATAAACGTACATTTAGATGCATGGTTAATCAACATTGGCTTTAAATAGTATGGGATCAGACAGTTCTTCCAAGACATCTTTATGATTATCACGATTGACTGACCCGTTGTTCAGTGGTTATTAAACCCGACTGCTAAAACGGAGGTCGCGGGTTTGATTCGAATAAAACAAAAGAAGGTAACTAATGCCTTACAATTCTCTAACAGACTGGAAAAGTTGTTGATGCTTATGTTGATGGTGATAAATGGCTGTGATGTTACTTTGATTAAATACTTCTAACTGTAACTATTTATGTTTTGATAATTTCAACATTAACACAAAATTAATAAAACACTTGAAGGGTATCAAATTGACAGAAAATCGTTTATTATTCCCAACAATGCAATTACAATGATACAAGTGTAGGGCTGTAATAACGAGCTTGGTTTCCGCCAATTGGAAATCAATCAAAGCTATAAGCCCTGCACTTCCGACTTGGATACTGCCTCAGCATCGGCCCTAATAACATCATAATTCCATTACACTTCGCGATACCATAACGTTAGGCTTCAGTTTAATTTCACTCCAAAACAGATCTAATTCTTGCATACCTGTAACACAAGATACATGTTGACTTTACACAGCTCCGTAAGGCACATGCCGCCATGAAATCATGATAATATTAACAATACAAATTATAACTTTCACTTAGGTATCTTTATAGTCTGCAATACACAATATTGAACGGTGTGGGTTCAAGTGAAAGAATACATTCAGAACAATGACTAAACAATAACATGGCATATGACAATGTGAGCAGAAATAAAATTGAAAGCCCCATTTCACCACGTAAGCGCACTAATTGGTAGCTCACACGGACAATTACATTGTGTTGTGATCGTTTTGCGATACCAATCAGAAATAATAATGTTTCTCATTGGTATCATAAATGACTGGTATGATATATAGATAGTATATTAATACGTCCAATTGGTACCGTATCATAAATTATTGGGATGTGTGTGCGTAATTCGTGTCTCTACTACACAGTACACATTAATATTTCTGTTAATGAATATTTTGTTACACAAGCTGCGATAAAAAAGACATCAGTAAGCAAAGTTTACCATGAAACTTCTGAAAAAGCCTAAGAAGTTAGATTTAAGCAGCAGACGCAATAATATAAATCGAATATACAAATTTACAGTATACAAATTAATAATTTTTATCATTACATCCACCAGTACGTCCCCTAAGGGATTATTTGGGGTAAAAATATAGTGTCTATATAAGAATATCTGTACATGTATCGGTGTAGTCGATCAGCCGTTTAGTCAATATAACACAAGCTCTCTTGATGCTTACATCTTGCAGATAGCTGTGTATAGAGATATCCCAAGATATCTCATTCTCTTTAATTATTGTATATTGTGCATTCTTTCGGCCAATAAATAAATTTACTATGTATATTATTATTAATACGTACGATGTAAAAGATAATATTGGTTAAAAACGGAATCCGTCCAACACTGCGTGGGGCTAATTTACACCGTAGACACGTGTATCTACAGGCAGTGATGTATGTCGATGGGGAATCACTCACGGAACAAGCTCCATATCCGGTCCCTTTCCGCCACTAATGACACAATTCCGTGAATGCTACTCGTACAGCTCCATAGAGCAATGAAGATATATATGTCTGAGAATGTAAATATTGATTAATTTCTGATAGTAGATAGTACTGCTTCATTAAAATGTGTACCGGGTTTACCCAAGTATGTTCATTCGAGATAGCTCGACTGGTTTCTTACACATGTGAGCTCTCTAATATTATTTGTATTCGAAACTGTCTTGGGCGACCTTCGTCGCATTCTTTCTTTAATTCGCGAGAATTCAAGAAGCAGGTCTGGGACGAATAATACGTACTTCTGCAACGTATGTTCCTACATATAAAGATGCTCGGACCATTAATTGTAAATACATGCCCGGAATTAAAAGTAATTTGCTATATTATAATATGTATAAAACATTTACACAAAGTTTTCACTATACTGCCATATGATCGCAAACTGTAACGTTTTATGTCGGCCACTACAGCAATCACTACTAATATCAAGTTTTCTTGATTGGCTATCGCTATACCTGAAGGTCATAAAATAATCAATTGTCACTTTTCACCTAAATATGTTGAGACATTAAGATCTACCCGGTAATTAGGAGTACAAGGGGGAGCAAGTTGGGACTTAATAATCGCTTGGGACAATTCAATCATGACCTTAGCTCGCAAAATGAGTAAAACCTGAATAATGGTAAGGCAGATGGCTCATAAATATATGTATCTAGACACATTTCAGAATACGTACTGACACACATATATCATTACACACAGAGGCCGAAACATACGCATAATACAAAAAGATATTTGTCCCGGCTGGGAATAGAACTCTCATCCTAGCTCAGTACCCAAATCAATCGTGTAGTGAGTCAGAATAAAATACACGTAAAGGGTTTGGATACAGTAAGGGCTTCCCTCACTGTATCCGCACCGTATGCTAAGCAGCAGTCCCAAGACCTTTGTCTATTGTTGCTTTGTAACAATCAAAACCAGGGTTAACACAACTTAACCATCGCTTTGAATAGAACCTTAGATAAACTTTGTCCATCGTACAACTATATGTATGTATTTACTGTACTGTATTGCACCTATTGTACAATCCGCCTGTACATCCATAACATGCGTAAAATGAGATATAAAAACAATGTATTATTGTGATTTACAAATACATGCAAATATTTAAAAGTAAATGTGTATTATATTTTATACAATATTGTTATTATCCACCTTACGCAAACTTGATATTCAAAAAAACCTTGATGTTACAACAAGTTAATTGTAATAATATTTTTTTAGCTGTGATCGCAACTGATCGTTAGGCAATGGTTTCATGTTATTATTAATAGATATTTTAACACTAGTGGTTGTTCCAGGCGCGATCCCGATGGTGACAGCCACTGTGTACTGCGCGCCGGCGCCCCTACGCTACGCCGCTCTAGCTATTTACTGTTTAGGCAGCCTCCTAGGATTGTACAAAGTGAGTAGTTTAATTAACCACTTAGTTTCCCCAGTACCATGAGACATGGACTTCCGTTTTCTCACCCTCCATAGGTCGTATAACGAACTGATGAAAAAAGACAGTACCTATATCCTCTGCCTACTTTTTAGGGGAAATGCAGGGGTAATGTTATATACATAGATCTTACAAAGAAAAGGGTAAAAAATTTATCTTTGTAGTTTGATTGTATTTTGCTTATGTAGAATTCTATTTCATAAAGAGTTCTTTATAATTGTTCGTAAGTAGTTTAAATTAAATTTACGTTGAAATGGAGCTATCCTTAAATATATAATGACTAGAGTTTTAAAATAGTACCTACTAAGGTATTATCGGGCGTCTCATATGTAAGAAATGTAAAAACAAAATAGCAATACTCCGATCGACAATTAATAGATAATACGATATTTTTCCGAAGTAATCTGTTACTGTCGAAGTAAACTCTACGAAGTCATTAATATGCTTTTCTACGGGCTACTTTGCTCATTCTTTGAAATTCTCCGGAGCATTCTTGCGGTCCAGCCATTTTTTTCGCTCGCATCCTTCTCGTGCAAATCGAAAGAATATTTTTAAATACATGTTGGTTTTAATATATGCGGGCAATTCCGTCATTAGTATATTTGCCAAACATTGGCTACAAGAAACATGATATGTAGAGGAAATTATGAATCACCTTTCATCGTTTCTTCTTTGGAGACGGATCTGATCAAAGAATGAAAAATATTGAGGCCCAAACTTTTAATTACTAGTCGTATAATCGTTAAAATAAGCCACAAATTCTTTCTAAATCACATGAATTATTTTCATATAAACTGTACGTTGCAAGGTCTGTTTGAAAAAGTTACGACTGTACCAGAGTACCGTGAAAGCGGACACACGCTACGAGTCCATTAAAATTCCACGCGAAAAGAAACCGTTTCTCTAAAGCGAGCCGCTGCTTTTGCAAATTGACACGATTTTCAACAACATCTTCATTTTCCGCACTCCGAACATTTTTTTGTACTCGTGATACTATGTAGCCACTTTAGAGAAAAGTGTTCGCACCATAATTTTATGTTTAAATAAACTTACAACATTGACTTGATATTATAACATAATAACAATATCAGCTGTACAGAACTGGAACCCCTAAAACCCCGTCCAAACGCTATCGTCAGAGCTTAAGCCTACCTGCCTGTGGAGCACTCTGCTATGCTACAGACGAAGCTCTGGCGACCGAGTTATCAGTACATAGCAGTAACCAGCAACCGATTGCGCTGATTATAATCAATTTATATTTTATGTAATAGAATAGTCAGTAGAAAATACTGTGTGCGTTGTAGGCAATGCGAGCGTGGTCGCCATGGGAGCGCCGGCTGTGCTTCGCGGCGCCATTCTGCATGCGGCTGATGTTAGCGGGCGCGCGGGCGGCGCGCCTGGGCGGCGGGGACCCGCACGCCATCCTCCACGTCTTCCTACAGGTAATATTACATTGCTTTCTATTTCTTAATCGTTTCCTCCGTTCGTAATACTCTAGATCAGTACTCTCTAGATTTCTTGTATAATTGGATTTCCTTCCGCGTTTTGAAGTGGATTACTTTTACTTTAGGATTTCTCCACCGGCTGGGGTCACAGAATCTGCTCTTTCTTTCTTCCACGTGGCCTACTAACATCAGCTTTTCGAGATTACGTACTTATACATTTATTCATGCAATAAAGTGATAAAAGAAAACGATGTACCTTGTACATATAACTGTTGAGTTAGTTATACAGTGGTTCAAATACTGGATCCTATATTATGATTTCCTTTTTTATAGTTTATCATAACTCACAATAACCATTGTGACGCTACTTGTATTTATTGTATATACTATTGTTATTTAGGAAGTAGTGAAAAATAGGACTGTCGTGTTGTCCCAGTAATTACAAATCGAGAGGTCCTGTTTCAAACCCCGTGTTGGTTAATATAATTGGATTATTAATTATTTTACTTAAGTTTTCTGTAGAAATATCTTGTAGTAACACGGAGTCTGGTTTCAGCCCTGTATGTGACAATAGATACGCTACTTATTCTACAATGAACGTAAACGTAACTGGTGATATGTGGGAGTG
>DWTO01005545.1:0-10654 GCA_018244755.1 Jemadia pseudognetus
TTGATATTATACTTCAACATTCAAAACGCCCCCATAATCCTTTGCACTTGGGTTTACGATTTCAACGCTCGCGTCTTAGTGGAACGGTAAAATCCGTGGTCGTGAGCGCGATCCTTGTGAATGGTTAGTGGAACGCACCCTATGTATCCAAGATATTAACACCTAAATACAAAAACAATAGATATATATACAAAAACAACAGTTGATCCTACATCTATGACAAAAACAAATGACGGTTTTAAGTAAAATTCTACATACATTTTTTCAAATTACAAAATAAAATATTGCTACAGATTGCCATCATATAATAAGAAATTATTTTATGTATTCTGTGTTTTTTGTATTCCTCTAAATATATTATATCCTTAAGTGTATTATCCGAAAAACAGATCGATTTTTGTCCATGCTTTGCCACAAGTTGACATTTCCTTTTCCTGATTTTCTTTTTTGTAAATATTATGATGTTGCGATTGCATTTCGAATATATACTTACTAAAAATGCTTTATTTGCCTTTTAAATAGTGAATATTTTGGTACTATACTCTGCGCGAAACTGTATGATATTGTTAGAACTAAACTTATAACTTTTTTCTTAAATGTAAAGGCATAATTAATTGCGTTTCGACTATCACACTGATCAAGCGTAGCGGTACAATGTTTCATAAACCAGACAGCTATTTTCGGCAGAAGTACTACAAGGAGGACTTTGAAGATGAATTAAACGATTTGTTTAACAAGAAATTTCAGTTTCGATTTAGCAGTGAGTGGAAACTGCCGGAACGGGATTTGTGGTTTTCGGCCGCGCCATGGAAGGTGAAATCACTGGAGTCGTTGAAGTCACGTTTGAATTTCAACAAGAGTCAATTGAACGACTTCAGTATTGAGGAGTGGAGCAGTCACACTAGACGCCGTAACCCTGCTGGAGAGGTGTGCTGGAAGCTTCGATGTCTCGTGAATCCCGAGTTTCTTACACAAGCCTGGACTAAATTCTATGAGTGTGCATGCACTTACAATATTGTCCCACTGGAGGCTATTGCAGAGAAGAAAATCGTGTCTCTGCATTTATGCGAGGCCCCAGGTGCTTTCATCACATCCCTGAACCATTTCTTAAAACTGCGCCATCAGGAATTACTAGTAAGTAATTTTAATTAATTACCTATAATATTGTACTTAGTGATGTAACAAATATTCACATTCGCATTCATGAATATTCACACATTTTTGAGTATTCACATAATTTCTTTGAATGTTTTGTGAATATGAATATCAGAAAAAAGGCTAATAAAATCATTTTTTTTTCAAATCTTTTCTTGTAATAAAATTTAAAGCATTTCTTATGTTTTTAATACAAAAAAGTAACTTAACTCTTAATCACATGATCAGTCATCACTTTATCATTTGGTATTAGCTATTAATTTAATTTACTTTATTTTCCGCAATGAAGCTTAACAATTAAATTTCCAATAGAACTTAAATGACAAAAAATATATAATGCAATGTAAACAAACAAAAACAAATTCTTCTATGAAATTTTGTACAAAAACTGAATATTGGCATTTGCGAATGTTGGTAGCACATATTCGCATTCACATTCGTGAATGTTCATGAAATATTGACATTTGTTACATCACATACCTACATATCTTCACCATCATAATTTTCACACCAGGTTTCTTAAGAACTCTTAAGGTCTCTGAGAGCCGAATACTAAATATTTATATCGTTACAGACATGACATGCTTTATTTACGTCCATCACTTTCTTCATATGTGCACACTGGTTTCAGAGAACACATCTTATTGTTGAATAATTTTGATTTGCTGTGTTTGCTTCGGAAACCACAGTACTCAAAATAAAATATGTACTTTATATAATACATGGTATTTAAATACCATTTATCTATTTTCATGATAATTAACTGATATTTGTTCTTTTTCGTTGTACAATGTATGTGTCACTGTCTGTTTTAGTGGAAATGGGTGGCAAACACCCTCAACCCATATTACGAGGGGAATTCACCATCCAACATGATTAGTGATGACCGTTTCATGTTTCATACACTGGACCATTGGGACTTTGGTGTTGATAATACTGGCAACCTCATGAACTGGGACAACTCTCAGGCCATTGTCAAGAAGGCCAAAAGCTTAGGAAAGGTTAGATTTTATTTTGTACTATAAATGTTTTAAATTTATTGTAATGTTTATGTCCCACTTTAAGACTCTAACCTTTCAAGTATTTATAAGCAAAAAAGTTTGTTGCTTATTGTACAATTATAACCAAACCTCATAGAAGTAAGATTTTTATCAGATGAAAATTGAGATCAACTATATCAAGTCTTCCAGATAAAGAATTATAAATTTTCCCTCTGTGATTGTCACTGCCTAGGACTGTTTGATTTTATAGGTGTTGCTGGTGACAGCAGATGGATCTATAGATTGTCTGCAAAAACCTGATGCCCAGGAAGAAGTTACATCCCCTCTCCACTACTGTGAAATTATTACAGCTCTTCAATGTCTTAGCCCAGGTAGATATACATTTTTCTTAATAAAATATATTGTTTTATTTAGAGTCCCTTTACGTTAACTGACTCTCAGAGCAGTGGTGAGCATATTTCATTTCACATGCACTGGACACCTATGTAGTTGACCAAGCCAACAGGTAGCGAGAGGATTTTTAAAGATATATTCACTTCGTGTTCTTTATGTCTCTTATTATTTAATTTTAATAATTGATGTGTCATAAAACATTAATAGTTTATTTTAATTTTGCAGGAGGCACATTGATCTTCAAGTTATTCACAATATTTGAACACTCAACTGTAAATCTGCTGTATCTAATTAATCACTTGTTCATAGAGGTCAACATATACAAGCCGGTAACCTCCCGCCAGGGCAATTCAGAGGTGTATGCAGTTTGCCTAAAGTATAAGAACAACATCAACTTAGATGAATATCTTCCTATACTGAAATCTACTTTTGGAACAGATGTATACTCAAAAACATCCCTATTCCCTCTCGAATCAATCCCAGAGACGTTTTTGAAACAAGTGGAGGAATGTGAATATTTTTTTACATCAGTACAGTGCCAAGTGATCAACAACAACCTTCAGGCTTACCTGATGCAAAAGAATATCGCTTTACACAGGGATATGAAGAAGATAAGGGCAATTGTGGCCACAGAGTTCATTTGGAAGTACAATCTCAAACCTTTATCTGTAGAACAAGAGATCCTTAAAGGTATATTGCATGAGGAGAATAAGATAAACACAAACCCGAGATACCACAGAGGCTCTTACACTGAAAGGCAGTTATACTCAAAGCTGTCCCTGAAGGAGAAAACTAAGAACTTGAGTGCATTCCTTCAAGCAGAGTTGCTCTCTAATCCACTGATTTTAATTAATGAACCAGTGAAATGGATGAACAATGAGATGAATCAGATGGTAGATCTGGTGTTCACTTATGGAAGACCATTGCAAAAAATCAACAGTTCTAAGTTCATATTGGTCCCAATATTTAAGCTTTATTTGCAGATTTTGGCTGAAGAGGAGTTCAAGGAAATTGTCCTCCACAGAGTAAACAGAGGACAAGTGAATGCCATAAGTCAATTTGGCCGGGAAATATCTAAAGTTCTATTACTTCCAGAGTATCTGTATAGAGATGATTATAACACATATGAGAAAAGCTGTTTCAAATCAATGCTAAGTACTCTGAAAGATTTGGTTGTGGGTGAGACTTTGATCTTGCAGAATTATAATACTTTAACACACTTCAACATTAGTGTACTGTATATACTATCAAAAGTTTGCTTTGAGAAGACTGGATTGGCTTCATGTGGAAGTATAGTTTTGAGTAAGCTGCTAGATCCGGCATCCTTGGAGATCTTGGATAAGATAAAAAATGAGTGTGAGAATGTTAACACTGAAACCAAAGATGTTTTGAACTCCTTGCCAGTTCAGGTTACAAATGATGGGGACTTTTTCAACAATATTGTCTTTTATAACAATACTTTCTACAGAAATAAGTGCACCGAATATCTAATGCTGATCGAACAATCTCTGTAAGATAATTTATTTTTCATTGTTAAAAATTATTATGATGTAGAAAATATATTTTTAACTGTATTGTATGTTATAAAATGTTCAATGTTGTTGTTCTCTATCATAGAATAATTAAAGATTCTGGATGTTGTGTTCAAATTTGTTTAATTTCATGTATCCTGCATATTATCACTCCATTTACTATATTATGAGTAAAGGAATTCTTTGCCCATGACTGGAGGCTACTAAAATCTTTAAAACCTAATTTTACTGGCTTGTTGATCATGTTGGTTGCTAGCGCGACTGCCAGTTGGGAGGACCTGGGTTCAATTCTCGGGTTGTGCATTACTGGATTTTTTATGTAAGACTTTCTAGTTATGGCTCGGAGTCTCGAAATGTGCCTGATGTATAGCAATAGGCTCACCACCAATTCCCTAGTGGGATGTAAACATAACTGGTGAAACAGGAGTCTACTACACTTCTCTGCCTACCTCTTCAAGGATTACAGGCGTCATATTACGTTTTTAAGTTTAAATTGTGCATACATAAATATATTTTTTAAACACATCTTTATCAATTTTTTTCAAATTCAAAACATGTGTAACATGACATTACTTTATTACTTTTAATTACTATCCTTAATATTCAGTTCTACACTTATTGTGACAAAAATATTTAAACCTTAGTGAATTATCGTTCATATAGCACATTAGGTTTAGTAGTAAAAAGTAACATAATTTTGTAAAACATTTTGGTATCTGATAATGTAATTTGAATTATTTTGTAAAGTTTTCTTGATTCCTTTATTTTCGAATTGTAACCATAGATAACAAGATAAAAGTGTCAGATATGTTTATATATTCTCTATGGAGCAGATCACAAACCTCGGTTAGCTGTCAATAGGAGACAATCTGTCACAAAGTTTTCAAAATAATAGTAGGAACTGATTGTCTGTTAACTCAAATATTTCTGTTATTATTGTTATTTAATGATATACAGTTATTCTACGGTCAAATGAAGTTAAGCAGATAAGAGTTCTTGTATATATTTTATTTGTATACCATGGACATTAGCGAGGGTAAGTAAAGATTTTCAGGTATAACCTATAAATGTTTTGCTTGGCGGTTATAAAAATATGTATGATTACACTGTTTACAGTAATTAATACTATTTACATGTATCAATATGTTGTTCTTAGCTTTGTTGTTATTGAAATAGTCATTTAGTAAGACGCTGGTTATTAGAGGAGTTGCGAAATAAATGATTTTTTATAATATACATACATATCTTTACGCCGGTTCCCTAACGAGCTTGGTAGAAATTTATCTGGGGCCAAATATTTCTGTTCTTGTGGATCTGCTGTTCTTCTTGTACCTTCATCACTCTTTTCATATACTTATATATTTTTTGTTTATATATTATACATGTCATGGTATAGTATAAGTATATATATACGGTTTAGGGGTTTCCTAATTTCATACTCCGCCACAAATTCAGATTCCGAGCCTCTACTAGAAATTTTGAATAAAAATTCTATGTTAGAAAAATTCAATAGCAACTGGCGTCAGATTTCAAATCCTTTAAAAATTAGCATTTGATTTGTGAACTTAATTGTTGGGTAATATTTTCTTTTATATCTAAAGAATTTTCCTGCTATTGAATTGTTGTCAAAAATAAAGAGGGGCTGTATATTAATATTTACATAATATCATTATTATAATTTTTTAGGCAATACTACAGAAGATCTATGGACACCGTACAAGGAACTAGCAGCAGTGGTGGAGGGCTACCTCGCCACAGAGGGGGGAGGAGCACCATATGCTGTTCACACATTTGAATCAGTGCTACGACGACACAAACAGACATTCCTGTCACTATTCAAGAATCCAGTAAGTAATCACATTCTATCTATGGCAAAAAATTGCAATTCCTTTGTAATCTGCATATTCACCTCTTCATTTTTCTGAATCCGTAGTTTTAACTCTCTTATGCCTTACATCCTTCTACCACAAATAATTTGCATTTATGGCCATCTGTTTATAGAATTTGCTACCTTCTTATATTGAGAAAGCTAAAACCTTGTAAATTTAAAAATATACTGAAGAAGCATTACTTAAGTGAATGTTTGTTTTAAAAATTCTATTCTATTTCCCCTTTTTCCTTTTATTTTGTATACTTCCTATTTTAGTCACTATTTACTTTGATTGTATGTATAAAACTATTTCACTATTTTATTTGCACCTTGCATTTTTTCTGGCAGGATGTCTACTGTGGCTTTTTCTAATGGGTTCCTTGGAAGAGATTGCTTTTCAGTGATATGTTCACCCATTATTATTGTGTGTATATTGTAATACTTTTCATATTATGGTTCCAATGATAAAGATTTTTTTTATCAATCTATTGTAGGACACTGTCTAGGTAGGTAAAGTGACAATATATGCAAAGTGGTTGGCAGTGGTTAGATGCAAAGAGCCAAAGACCAGGCTCAGTAGCATGCTATTGGAGAGGCCAATGTTCACTAGAGTTTGTTTATTACAGCCTAAAAATGCAGCAAATAGAGAGGAAATGAAAAAAGGAATCACAGAGGGAATCAATTTACCCAGTATGGGAAAAATTATACTATCTAAAGAGTTGGTGGATGAGGCCATCATAATTTCTGGTAAATATGACATTTACGTAACATCACGCCTGTTATCCCCGAAGAAGTAGGCAGAGGAGTGTAGAACACTCCCACAATATATAAATATGACATTTAGTTGACAGTAAATGTGTATTAGTTTTGTTAAAGCGTCAAGTGTAAGTGTGACACATGCTGTCCAAACAAACATGAACTCCTATAACTTGTAATGATCGGCAAACTTGCAGGTTATGGTCAGTCGGGATGAATAGATGACTGGCTGGAAATTGAGGCACATGATAAGAGATGTTAGAATTTTTTCAGTTTATTATCATATAAAATACCTGAAAAGGTAATGTATATGAAAATAAGAATCTTGGATTTTTTAAATTAATTCACTTCTTAACACAAACAGATTTCTATCAGATTACATAATTAGCAGTGGTTTCTTAACTTTCTAATACGATTAATTGATTTTCTTCAGACATGTTTAATGCAAATGAGCTGGCATGCTTGGAACTATTGCATACGGCGCAGCGGCAAGCGGCAAGGCGTGCGGGCCCGGCGCGCGGCCTTCTCGCCGTTATCCTGTACTACGACGGACGGCGCGCGCTCGTGCACGCTCTAAGAGACTTGGTCATGGCACAAGATGGAGTCTCATGGTATGTATAAGGGAATTGGATTGAAAGGTATTTATCGTTTACACCATACAGTCTTTTTAGTTTTTTTTAGAGATTATTTTCTCTTATTGTATGGCAGAGGTTACATCCCGATATGTCGATTGATGTCGATACATTGTTATTTGTGCAGGTCAATAAACGCTCGTGAAGAGATAGTGGCGTACGTGTCGCGCTACGTGCAGCAGTTGGTGTCTGATGGGCTGCTGGGCGGCGCGCTGGACGCCCTGCGGCGCTGCTCGCTCGACAGCGAGCTGGAACTGCTGCGGCGCAACCGCGCGCTGCCGCCGCGGGCACACCACGCCCGCCTCCTGGCCGCTATGACTACCACCAGGTGAGATAAGTGCTCGGCACTGCATAGGCTATCAAAAATTACATGCTAGTGAATATCTTTTTAATTTATTATAATTAATATTCCAGAAAATTACTAGCAGGAGTAGTATTCGCCGCATCGGCTCAACGCGGACTCGACCGAGATATCCTGTTGAGACTTTTAAATGAGGCATGTAAATTTGATCTTTATCTTTTAAATCACTGTAAACTTGTACTCAATGATTGGGATGTTGTTGTTCAATTCTTTGTCAATATGTCCAATGATACTGACAACAGAATCAGGGTAGTATTTAAATTTCCACCCATGATTAACATGTGCATTTAGAACATATTTGTGCAATATCAGGGTTTAATGTGATCGATGAAGTAAATTATTTTGAAATGTATATACATACGTAGGTATGTACCTACCTACATAGACTGATAACATTATCCACCATCACTTTACTATAGCACAATCGCTGCTTAGTTTGTGTTCTCTAAGATAATTACTATATTTAGTTTTAAACACTTCCATTTAATTACCCTGCAGTTGCTCAAAAGGGATCTTTTCTACAGCAAATGACATGTCCGTCGAGAGGTCCCACTGGTGCATTAGATGACATATCACTGGCATTGCAAATGGCTCTCTTATATGCTCTGGACCTGTCAGTGTTGCACAGGTATGTGATAATTTAAAGAAAACAGACACATGGGTTTATGTACTAGACTAGTGTATAACATCCCATCACTGGTTTGTCATAAACTCGCTAATAATCTAAGGACAGAAATATTTAATACTTATAATTTTTTTTGTGGGTAATTGATTTTGTACACTGAAATCAATCTAAGCTCTCTCCATCATTGTATATTAAAGTTACATACATACCATCACGCCAGGTCCCTTGCAGGGTAGGCAGTGAGCAAGGAGTGCCAAATATCTCTATTCTTGCACACCTGTTGTGCCTCTTCCACATTCATTACTCTCTTCATACACGTACGCCGGTTTCGGAGACTTCTAACATCCCCATCAGATAAAAAAGTATATTAAAGTTATTCAAACATATTATTTTCTTTAGACGTGAAGATGGCGAGGAGCTAGCAAAGAAGCTGCCTCTGATCCAAGACCAGGATCTAATATCAGTATTATTGGATGAGCTGTCACCACCCACTCAACCAAATCAGTCTCAAGACAGTCAAGATAAGAGTGCTTCAGGATTGAGGGCTTTGTGCCAGTTGTCCTTGGGTCTGGCATTGGCTGCACTCAAAAGAGCTCCCCAATCTTTGCTTAGAAGGGGATCTGAGGCCAAAGTGGAATTATTGGACCAGGATGAAGTGCTGGTGGATGCTGCTATAGATGGAGAGGTAATTACTATTTTAAATATTTAAAATAAGCCATTCCTTAGTTTTTTAATTAGTCCATTTTCAGATTTTGAGTCTAAATACTTCAAATTCATATGGAAATTTTAAAAAATATTGGTTAAATACATGTTTTACATTATCCAGTAAATTAGAAAGTTGTAAATTGTTGTTTAAACTTTTGGACTGCCTCATTGGTTGTGTTGGTAGCAAGTGTGACTGGAGATCGGGAGGTCCTGGGTTCTATTCCCGGGTCGGGCACTACAAAATTTTTCTAATTTAGATTTTCTAGTAGTGGCTCAGAGCCTGGATATGTGCCCGGTGTATGCCAATAGGCTCACTACCTATTCCATAGTGGGATGTAAACATATTCTATATTCCTCTGCCTACCTCGACGGGGATTACAGGTTTAATGTTATGTTTAGTTACAATTACTGGTATTGGTTCGGTGTCTGGATTTGTGCCCTTTTTTTGGCAATAGGCCTCTGTTCTATTGTGGGGTCTAAACATAATTACAGTTGTAATGTGACATTTTAGACTTTTTAATCTATCCTAAATAGTCTCTCATGAATTACTTACTGTTAGAACTGTATGATTTGGTGTTTGTGCCTAGTTGATACATTAAGTTCTATTGTGTTTTCAACTATGCATTCTGGAATAGAGTTTATTTGAAAGTACATTTTGTTCATTCTATATAGGGTTCCTCCATGTCTTTCTCGACAAACAGTAGTGTTATACCACATTAGTGAACAATAATTATGGTTGCATAATATTGATTTATAAACCTCACTTTTATAACCTGGATATCTTAAAGTATAGCAATTTGTGTAACTCCCTTTATATTAAATTTTGTTGTTTATTTTATAGGCATTTGAGTATCTGGAAGAAGCGATTTTGTCATCAGACACCGTGTCAGCTGAGGAGTACTACCAGAGGCGTATTCACTCGCTCATCACTGATTTCATTGTTCTCATGCATTCCAAACTGATGGAGATGAGAGTTAAGTAAGTTGTAGATATTTACATGGAGAAATTTTTGTATCTGTAAAGTTTAGTTCCCATGATCTTTATAGGGTTGTAGGTTACATGGGATTCAAATAATATTATGTGTTATTACTGCAAAACTATTCTAGGTCATCCAGCATGTTCTGTTCTTGGTGGCATGCAAAAGAGCATTCACTCATGAGTGTCATTTCACTATCCATTTTTAACTTAGTATTAATGCCTTGTTTTATTTTGTTTAAAAAGACAAGCTACCACAGCCTCAAGCAGATTGATAAACATGCGTTTGGTTCTTGCGTGGGTAAAAGTGATAATGTCTGCTTTAGAGAAAACATTAAGTGTTAATCTTGGTTGTATTGTTAGGTTACAATATATGGGAAGTCTCCAACGCCTGACTCCGCCTACCATTGCCTTCAGTATGGACAGTAATATGGGTGTTGTTAAATGCGTGTGGGATGTTTACATGCTACAATATATCTACAATTAGCAATCTACAATAAATATTATATCAAGCAGTTTGTACCTCGCAATTCCATTACCATAGTCAGGTATCTAACTATTTTTTGGGAGTTTGTGCCGACATTATATAAGTAAGAGACATAGTTATAAGAACTTAGTATTGTACACATCAGAGAATTAAATGAACGTG
>DWTO01005546.1:0-10652 GCA_018244755.1 Jemadia pseudognetus
AAAAAATTCTTTTCAATTGAAAAATGTGTATGTCGTTTCATTACATGTAAAACATAGGAGCCAATAGGATAAGAAATTATAAGGTTCCAAGATGTTTCCCTCCTGTAGTTTAATTCATTTAATGTTATCATGTTTTTAGTTTCACTTATTACGAAAACATCTATCTAACACGTGGGCATAACGATAGCTAGGTATGGTCCACACTGACGCGTCAAAGGCGTGAACGGTGGCAAGAGAAGTAAAAGACAACATGATATTTATGATTTTTTTTACAATTCCCATTAAAGCAGTGCTGACATACTATGTTAACATATTCTGTATCATGTCTCTTCACATTGTAAGCTTGTTAGATATTCTTTATTAGGTACATTTCTTTAGCCACGCTACACTATTTTAGTTCACTTGTAGATGATTTCGTCCAAAAATCCTATGCACCATTATAGGTTAGTATATACTGTTTATTTTAGTGATTCAGAGTTATGAGTATCATCAATCAAATGCACTAAACATTTTCGCATATTTTTAAATGACGTATGCTCTGGGTTTTAAATTGATGTACACATTAGCTTAATTTAACTAACACAGACATCAGTTTTATGTTAAACTGCCAGGTAAATGCACTTAACACAATGAGAGAGAGATTAGATTAAGTATAATAATATATTTATTAATTCATAATTAATTCTTTGTTTGCCATGCATGGTATATTTTTGCAGCCTTGTGGTAGAATTAAAATTCAACTGAACAAAACGATACAATATTAAAGAACAAAAAGGAACCTACACAAGTGATAATATATATAAGTTAAACAGTAAGTTTCCTGTAACTAATCTAAACTTACATATTCGGTATTGGGTCCGTCTTGTATCACAACCATTTTTGCTCCAGATTGTTCCTGCAGTTGCTTGATGGTCTTACCACTCTTACCGATGATCAGACCCACTTTGGGGCCCGGTAGCATAATCTCCTCCTGTAGAAAGGCAGGATCCTATCAGTTATGTATCATATAATTTTCGAGAGAAAATATGAGACATCTAGAGCATAATCAAAAACCTACATAAACAATTTTTTTATAACAATAATTCGTAGTGAAAGGCACATCGTAAACATAGAGACTCCACATACCGTAGTCCCCAGTCCACCCGAGTTCCTACCACCTGGCGCCATGCCTCCGCCACCTTGTCCACCACGGTCTCCACCCTGAGAGTTGTCTTGGTTTTGGGGTGCGTTTTCACGACCACGGTGGTTCACTATTTGATTCACCAACTCCCTGGTAAGAATACAAAATAGGATTGATATTAAAAGTAACATTTTCAATGGAAATTTTTCATACATACAATAATAATGCACTAAGTACTATTCATATTTAACATTTCATCATATCTGTTTAGAAATGCAGTAATATTCTATGCACATGAATGGATAAGTTAGAGTTAAAAAGTGTACATACATTTTGAAAAAATTTGATCTATATAAGTGTAAAGCAACTTGAAACCACCACATTCTTCGAATCTCAAATATCTACTATTCAAATATTCCCAGAAAAGAATTGATGTATCTTTATCGAACAATCTAGAAGGACTTAACATAAATAGAAAAGTTAGCATAACAATAGACAGTGATTGATCTTCAAACGGAAATACGATGTAAATTTTTAAGGTAATGTGCTCATGTCAAATAATGCAATACAATAGGTTTTGCTGACACGTTGACTGTTGACTAATGATATTAAATATGAAGTTATAAGATCAGTGTAGTGTAATATTTTTTTTGTGATAAAGTACATTATCACAAGGATTTAAGACCAGTCGTATGTGTTTGAAGGTTGAAAGCATTACTCACTTAGCTCTTGTAATTGCTTCCCTGGATCCAGTCAGGGTACACAGTCGGTCAGCCTGGCCCCCAGAATCTGGAGCCATCTGGATTTTGCAACCAGATTCAGCTTGCAATCTCGTGATTTGTTCGCCACCGCGGCCAATTACTGGGTGAAGTAAAGGACATAGCTATTTATCGGAATTACGAACTTTATAATACGAGTTATACATATATCACTACACAGTCAAGTGTATTTCAGTGGAGCAGGACTTACTAATTTATGATACAAGAACAGTATTTTTGTATAAGTGATTGAAAAAATTCTATTCCAGATCTATCAATCTATTCATAATCAGAAAGATTGTTTTAATTTGCTCCAATGACAATACATATTTACAACATGCATAATATACACATATATATGACAAGTCATACAGTTCCCAAGTTTATTAAAAATTAAAAAATCAACTCATGACTTGTCTCACTAGCAATATTTTAATAAATAACCAGAATTATAATCTGTAGTCCTTTTGAAGACTTGTTGAATGTGAATTTGAAACCAAAAATTGATATGAAATTGAATCAGTGGCTTTCAAAACATTAATTTATTGTGATACAATACATGAGTTAACCAAATGATGTTTCTAATACAATAAAAGCATACTGAATCATGTTATAATACAAGCAAAAGCAGCCCATATTTCCCCAACAATAGTAGTCACTATTGAAGTGAAACATTTTTTTGTCACCATGAATACCAAACTAAATGAAAATGTTTGCAAAAGACACTAAACAAGCAGCAATTTTTACATATCCTATAAGCTATTTGAAGAGTTAACGAATTAATTCAGGTCAGAAGAGGGCAGTGCATGAATATAATAATTATACTCCATATGTTAAATTTTCCTTTTTTTTATAACTATATATATTACAGTTATTTGTAAAGGCCTAATTATAGCTGAAGTGGTAGCTTCATTCAGTTGTACCGTGAATAAGAGAATGCATTTAAAGACAGCTTTGTAGTGTTAATGAATAAATAAGTTCAAAGAGTAAATTAATTTAAATCCAAATACAATTCAAATGTATGAATATGTGCGTTTATAATGCAGTTTAAAAAACAGTTACAGGCAGAGTTGTATAGTTAAACAGCTGGTTGATGTGTGTATAAAGATCAGAGTGATAGCTAAAATATTATATAGTGCTTGCATATCTTTTTTTATTCTTGATACCAACAATACAAAATCACAAACCAACAATAAGCAACACTGATTAAATAGAATTTAATGACAACATCAAGTAACAATTTTATAAATAAGTAAATAAGCTCACATAAATACTCCACTAGAAGCATAAAAAAATCAGAAGAACTTTAATCAGTCATAACCAATTAAACGATATTCGAATTTATGTGTTTCTTCACAGAAAATATTTTTGGATTTATTGAAATATTATTTGTGTTCAGTTCTAGGTTTTCAATTAGCTCTAGTGGGATTTTTAAAATGTGAACAAAATTTACTTTAAACATTTTTGATAGTGTCACAGTTCTTTAAAAGCCATTTAAAAAATAGGTTTTCGTACTTAAAACATGTATTTGATTTTCAAATTATTTTAACAACCAAACTTGTCTTTAGTTAATGTTAACATCAGCATGTAATAATGTAATTCAGCATAAAGAACATCCTGAAATGTCAATATTCCATACAAACATACATTATTATTTTTTGGAAATTATATGTTGACATTTATACCATTCCATATTTAAAATCTGATAAATGATAAATTTTGCCAACAATAAAAAATTTTTTGAACAAAAATCTAGTAAAACAAATATGGTAGTGATAAAAAAGTAACATCACAGCTGTGATCTCCAACGAGGTAAGTAGAGGAGTGTAGTACACTCACATATTTCGCCAGTTGCGTTTTTTGGCCCTCCATGAAATAGAGGGTGAGCTTGTTGTCATTCACTGGGCACAAACCCAGACTCTGAGACTATTAGAAATTTTACATATACAAATCTAACAGTGCTCGAACTGGGATTTCAATCCAGGACCTCTCAATCAGCAGTCACTCTTGCAACTCTTTGGCCCACAAGTGAGTATGTATACTCAGTAACTACTTGAAATGTCAATATAAAAGCACTGTATAAACAGATTATTCTTTCAGTATATTTTCAGTTCTAACCAGCAAGTGAACTTGTATGAAATATCAGTAGTTCAGGTTTGTTGTAGTGTATATTAAACAAAACAAATGAAAAAACATAATAGCTGAATAAGTAGAGTATGCACAAACACATGTTAAAGTGTGTATAAGCTAGAATGAGTTAAATGGCTACTAGTTAATAAGAAATTTCTGGAAAGTCAAAGAATAGATCTAATTATTAAACTCCTTCTATATACAATAAAGAGTTGCACACACCAAGCACTTGTACAAGTGAACAGTGTTATGTTTAAAGGCTGCCTGTTCACTGGAGTGGAAATGTACAAAATTTTGACTAACAGAAAATGTAATGTTAAGTATTATAAATACATGTAATAAATAAAAATAATAATAGAAAAATGTAACATCATGCCTGTTATCCCCAAAGAGGTAGACAGAGGAATGCAGAAAACTCCCGCATTTCACCAGATACATTTATATCCCACTAGTGAATAGTTGGTGAGCCTATTACCATGCACCACACACAAATCCAGACTCCGAGCCACTACTAGAAACTCTAAATTAGAAAAGTCTATAGTGCCCAACCCAGGACCTCCTGATTGGCAGTCACACTTACAACCAACATGACCAACGAGGCAATCAAAGAATAACAAAATTAAATAAAATCTGTTTCCAACTTAGGAGTTCTGATATTATACTAATGTATTGATAAAAAAAATTGCAGTTTCACTCCTCTACTATCAATTCCAATAGACAGATAGCCTGAGATTGGAAACATTCTGTATTCATTCATGTATCATTGATTACAATATATCCCATGGGATATGATCACATCCATAGTGAACATAAAATAAATGCTAGCAGTTAGTAAGATTAACAGCAGTAATGCACATTTGAATCAACTTAAAACTTTCAAGACATTTACAAGACCCTTTTCTCAAACTTAGTTTCTTATTTGTTACACAACATTCCATTATATCACGATAATCAAGTTGATTAGCTCAATCTATAACATGTTATAGAAATTCAGGGGGTGTATGTCCAACAGTGGATTGCAATAAAATTATAATGATGATAGATATCATGTTTCTGTTCATCTTTAGTAAGTGATACTTACTTAATCCAACCATTTTATCAGGTACCCTAATGTACTCATTGAGGGTCTGATCCGGCATGTTTGGTGGCCCACTGGGTGGAGGTGGCGCGGGCTGATTGCTCTGACCCGAGATACGGGCCGCCGCCGCCGCTACCGCTGCTGCTATTCCACTGTGAATCAGACAATCAAATTATTGTAGATTTTATTACATTTAAGAATTACTCAATATTAGGTAATACTAATATAGAAAGCTGATTGTATATAAATTGTTATCACATTACTATTATATCAGAGTATGGAAAAAATGGAAGAATGCATTGAGCAGTCTGCTAAGCCACATGTGTTATGTTGTAAGCCTGCCTCAATAGGTATTATATTAATAGTATTAATAATAAATTAATGACTCATTCAAACATTGTGTCTACATTTTGTATTTTTTACGAAATTCATTTAGTAGTAGTTCAAAATTATAAATATAATACTTATAATAAAATATGATGAAATAATAGAAAAATATGACAAAAAAACGTATTACATTACTTAATGGAAGAAAAGATTTGATAAACAAAGAGTTGATAAATAGAATATGCCCAGAATTTACTGAATTGGAATACACAAACTGTTGTTGATTAAAAATTCAATTTTAAAATTATAGTCAAAACAGTCATCTTAGCTAAAGTACGTATATACAGAATTTAAAATAAAAGTAATGTTAGTTTCAAACAGAAAATGTTCAATTTGTTATCTCTACGCATTTGAATCTCTCGATTTATACTAATGGTAAGGCTAATCCTAAGCCTCATTTTAAGAAACGATACAAACCTCATTGGCGGTGTCGGTTGTTGTTGATGAGCTTGATACGCCGACTCGCTTGACGCTACTTTCTTTGCACTTGGTTCCGATCCGTCTTCCAAAGGCCTTTTCCCAGCACTACCCTCGATTTTAGCAGCGATCTGAGACAAAATACGCGATAAACACTAGCAAATAGGTAAAAAGATGCCAGAAATAACGCCGACAAATTCAAAAGTACGCCAAACTAAAAGTAGGTTATGTGAATGTCGTGTAATTTTTAGTGGAGGGAAAACGTTAAACATCACTAAAGAGGGTCGTATGCTTCAAAAAAAGACGGTAATGCGATATAAAGAAGGTATTAAACAAATGTTATCTGTAAATACGACGCAGAGGTGTCAAAAGTACCTATTATGCGATTACGGGTCCTTACCAATCTTGCACGTTGTACAGCAGCCACATATCCTGCTGTTTGGCTATTATTTTGGAGCGTAGCCATAGAAGAATAATCACTCATGTTTAAATGGTACTGGACATTCAACCGCGCAATACGGCAGCCATGAATAAGGATCAAAAGATCCAAAAATTATTTCACTGTTGTCTCGCAACTAGCGAGAAAGACGCTGTCCATAAACTAAAAGAGTGTTTTATTATCGTGGAGGAAGCTTGTCGTAGTTATCGGTGAAACAGCCGCTGAGTCATAAAAGTAAATTTTGGCCAATAGTAATGGAGGACCGATTATCGTGATTGGTCCAATATACATTCGACAAAAACTTTTTATCTTAGAATTTGGATGCTTTAAAAAATAACTCCAAATACAAGATTTCACAAATAAATTATACTTTCAATCTTTTATATTTCTTGAGTATAATGAACAAGCAGTACTTGTTATTTTTCATGACGCGTTATACTCAATTGTTCAATTGTCTATGGTAAGAATGCGGAAAGCGTTTTGTTTGTCCTAATTATACCGCCGTAGTTAAATGTTTTGAAATTAAACGTTAAACAATGTAAATGTACCTTTTATTGTTTTTATTTTATTATAATTCTTTAAATTTTTTCTAAAGTATAACACTCATAAAATTATAAATTAGAAATACTAAAATTTTCTATTGATAAGTAACTTCGGGTAAACATTAAATTTAAAATGCTAACAAATTATTTTGTTTTAATAAATGCATAATGAATTTTACACCAGCCGGCATGTAGCTTTATTATTCAATTATTTTTTAAATCCGTATATTACTTACTATTGCATGCATGCTATTTGATGTAACTGAACGCAATTTTTTTTTCTATGTTGTGGGTGCGTGCATTTGTGTTGTCCGGTGTTTGAAGACGCTTGGAATTTGCTTTCAATTTCTTCGTAGGAAAAATGTCGGGTGATACCGATAAAGCAAAAATCAGTGACAATCAGGTATAGTTGCGAAATATATTTTTGTATTAATTTTCTATATATTAGTGCGCGTCTACTAAGAACAATATTAGCTGTGAAGTGGTGTTATTTCCGTGTTATATCACTAATGTTTGCCTGCGTCTCAACATGGCTGACAGAACGTTTGCTTCCCGCTAAACGCGGGAACTACGCCACGGAGGGTTGTGATATTAGTCAATAAATTTCAACTAAAACTGTGAATGCGGTATTGATCGGTTGCTGAAACTGATTTTAATGAAATAGTTTTCAGGATTTCGCATATTTCGCACCCCCGCCCCTTTGCATTTCGTTGCAGGGCCTTTGTTAATGTGCACGATATAATATGATATTGATAGGAAATCCGCATGACCTTGATATTTTGTTTCTGGCGAAATTTCTACTATAAAGAATCTTAATGTGTTGTTATTCCATTGAAGCGCATCTTGGCGCGTCCTTTTCACGCTCGCTACATAGCGGGCGATGTAAATAACAGCTAAAGTACTACCATTCTTCAGGGCCTTTATTGATGACCTCCTTCGATTTTTTTGCCGACTTTTTGCGTCTGTTAGGATATTTTCTATTACTTATTATAATATGTATAAGTAGCGCTGTTTCGTTCGCCTTGAATCTCATTGTGACTTTAAAATTTTGTTAAAAAATGCATTTCGGGTAATGCTCCTAGTCGTATGTACACAACTGTATACATACGGCACATAGACAATACGGTAGTGGAGAGTGTTAGCATCGCATTGAACTATGAATCTTATATTATTGTGAAGAAGGTTGAGTTTTAAATGTAGGCGCGCATACATTGACGCTAATAGAAGGCGCAGATTTCAACATGGTTAGCAAACTGGTTTATTTTTGAAGTGTTTAATTTTAATATGATATTAGTAATCAGTTTTATTAGTGATTAATAAAAATTTTACTCAAAATCAAGTTCTGAGACATAGTATAAGAGAAGTAATTCTAATCACCATAGTATGATATAAAGTACAGATAACAAAATAGATATGCCAATTATAAAATGCAATGTGTTTGTTGTTATGAGACTTGAACAACTGCCTAAATATGATAAAACCTTACAAATGAATTATGTTTCTTATGTAAGAAAAATGGTAATGTCATTTCGCAAACAAAGAGTCTTAATTTCTATTAAAATGTAGATAAAGTGAGAAAAATTTAAACTTTGAGTTTCTGTAATGGTTTAAAGTTGTACTTATTTTTATTCTTTCACCTTTTGACTTGTGCAATGTAGATAAGAAATCATGAAAATTACATTAATTACTCATGTACAAGTAACTTTTAAGCTTGTACTGAAAAGACTTGTCTGAGTGGGATGAAACAATACAAATTGTCTTGTGTGCTTAGATAACTATAAGCACAACACAATTTGTATTTATGTGCTGGAGGACCTAAAAAATAAAATAACATATACAGCATAGTTGTACCTTCATACTTAATAAGTTATTAACCTACTGGTCTAGCAAAGTGTTATATATATAATTCACATTTGTCTTTCGGCTTAGGATGAAGACAAGAAATCCGGTGCAGGTGATGGACAAACAACTGAAGATGAGTCCTCACAAGATTCTAAGGGTGAGTTGGTGTCGAAGGAGCCCAACGCCAACGATAGTGGTGATGTAGATCTGCCCGCACCTAACGGTGGAGACACTTCAGGTCAGCGTCAATCTGTGTTCTGTGGTCATCTACATCATCAACTAACCAAGGGGCTAACATACTGTGTTCACATGTCCATGTGTTTTGACACACAATACAATGGTTTTATGTGTTACATGTAAAAGTACGAGTGTTCCGTAACCATTCCATCATATTATAACATAGTTTTAGCATTAAAAAATTGTTCAATTAATTACCACAAACTCAAAAATCATTTACAAGCATTAGTGTATACAAACAATACATTATGTACATGTATTCACTTAAAAGATTCCAATACACATGTGAATGTGAAAGGTTACACCACTAATAGAAAATTGCTTAATATCACTTTTTAAGGATAAAAGTGGTTTACGGAATGTTTAATTGATTTGTGAGTGATTGCTTGTATGGCTTCAATCAGACATTTCTATTATATATATTATATGTATATTTTTATGTACAGCTTGAGTGTTATCACATAGTCTACTTTCTCATTTTTGAATCTCATATATTTTAGCAATTGACTGAAACTTAAAATAAGTCAAAGTCAGTCCAAATGTTCAAACAAATTCTTTTCATAATTACTATATGTTGAAATTTGCTAAATACAAATAAAAAACATAAATTATTATCATCATTAGATTATTATCGCGCCAGGCCCTTTACGGGGTAGACAGAGAGCACCGCGTGCCGAATATCTCTATACTTATAGACTTGACGTGCTTCATATACATACATACGTATTACATACACCTTTAATTATATTTCTCTTAAATGTATATGTCTCATATATATAAATTGAAAGCTTACGTCCTCGTGACCGACTCTCGAATGACCCATTTACACGCTTCTTTGATCACACTTTGATGACCACGACGAAAAGTCGGCGGCCGTAAACGGTGCATTTTGTAAGTTTTTTTGTACTGTAACTACTCCCGTCAGACGAACGACAAAAAACGATACTACACTTACAAACCCAATTTCCCAAGTATAACTAAGTTCATTTTAAAGGTTGTATTCGTAAAAAAAACTTTTGTAACTTTATCATTTTGAAAGTATGCCCTATATTGTTATTTTATTTGTAAATGGGTAGAATGAACTTGAAGCAACCTTTTAATTAGACAGAAAGTAAGCATTTACAAAAGGAAGCAGTCAACTTGTTTCAAGTATAATATTCTTTCAATCATTATTATAAAAAAAAAAAAATGTCACCGGCCAAACAGAGTAGATGTGCTAATAGATAGGTAAACTTACAATATGATCTTGAAATGTATAAAAAGTTTGAATAAATACGACATTCATTGAAGCGTAACAGTCAGTATCGCGGGCTGTATGCGATATTTATAAAAAAAAGCGATCATACTCGCGGGGGCCCCACGACGAAAAGACCGTTCACATTAACATAAAATATGTGACTAATCGGAAAGCGTTGATATTAGGCCCCGTACACACTACATTTGTAAGGGTGTAGATTTCGGCGGTGGGTCGAACTTTGTTGCTAGTTAAGAAGATCTTTACACATAATATATGTATATTATTGTACAAGGCGTGTATAGTATCGCTTTACACGTAAGTATAACGTACCTTGCAAGATGTGCCTTGCTGATAATTTGCAAGTTATAGCAAGATATCTCTCAGTATAGCGAGATATGCAGTAGGTGGCCAAATTGTTAGGGACACATATTTTTCTGTATTTTAAAACTCAAGATTTTTTATATT
>DWTO01005547.1:0-10651 GCA_018244755.1 Jemadia pseudognetus
CCAATTACTTTTACGTCCCATTATGGAATAGGTGGTATGTATATGCACTATTGCTATGCACCACTGGGCACAAATCCAGACTCCGAGCCTCTACTAGAAAGTCTAAATTAGAAAAATTCTATAGTGCCCGACCTGGGAATCGAACCAAGGATCTCCTGATCGGCACTCGCACTTACAATCAACACGACCAACGAGGCAGTCATTAAGCCTTTTAATTGGATAACAAAATAATGTTGTTATTAATAATTGATATTTTCTTCGTAAGCGATTTTCTGTAAATCTTTTGAGAAATTAATGTCTTAAAACGAAAAGTCTTCTTGAAATTTTTGTCACCTTTGTACCCAAAATTATTAAGTTATTTACTCAGTTATTATTTACATAATTTTTAATTACATTTCGTCTTGAAAAGGGTAAAGGTTATTTTATTTATCTTATATAAAAATCTAAAAGAAATGGTTACCTTATTAATAACCCCTTCAGGATAAGAACGATTTTAGGATTGTGTACGAAAAAACAACAAACGGAATACTTATAGACTGACTCGTGTGTCTATCCGCCCGTCTATCACGGCCAATTTGCTCCGAAACTACTGGACTAAATGAGTTGAAACATTTTGCCCATATGCTTTTCTGTGACCCAAAGACAAACGTGTCACGTCAATAACTGAATTGGTGATTTTTTCAAGTTTTCTAGACAGACTACCAGTAATCATCATTGTATGATTTGTATTTACGAATTTATATAACGCCTGTAATTACCGAAGAGGTAGGCAGATGAGTGTAGCACACTGGAAGTGTGCTAACGCCAGAGTCGCCGCAATATCAAAATATACGCTAACAACTTATATGTATATATAAACCTACAATAAGAAAATAAAATTGCACATCGAATATTTTTCAGATCTCGGAAAGAATAATTCGAAACATTTTCAAAAACATCACCTACCACTTGGAAACATAATATAATAACACTATACGGTATTACTCGTAGCAATACGATTGTACTGCGGTTACAGAATGTTCAGAAAAGTGTCTTGTGATTTTAAGAAAAATTCATAAAACATTAACCGTACTCGTACGTACGTATGAACTGAATTAATCGTAACATCTCTGGTAAACGTTGATCAGGTGTGTAAGAGGAGAGATATTTGGCACTCGATGTTCCCTATCTACCCCGGAAAGAACCTGGCGTGATGATATATTAATAATAATTAAAGCTTTAAATTATTATCTGCCTATAAACATTTTTATTCACAATCGTGACGTAGAGAAATTTTTTGTAATATTGTATTTCATTATTTAAATGCCTTAAAGCATTATTGATAGGCGTGTATGAAAAGAATATCACGCCTAAAGGAGGTTAAAGATCTAGGTTTGAGTGGTACAATAAAAATAAGTTTTAACTACAAAAAATGAAATAAAAAAATAATGTTTAAAAAATATAATGGGATTATCATAATACAGCTCAATTGGTCAAGGATTACTCCTTAGATTCCACCGTAAAATATCCCATTTTCATAGATCTTGCTCGATTATCCAGAGATCCTTCCGATAATACTGGTATCGTTCCCAGTTGTGTCGGAGTGGTCTGATCATTTAGATATCAAAATAGTCTTCCAAATAGAACTCCAGTTACTCTTTCAAAAGTACAGTCCAAGAGTTGATTCTGCAAGTTAGGAGCGTGTTTGTTAGGGCATAGTACGGCTATGTTTTAGGACGCAGACGAACATTTAGGTTACAAAGCAATTCAGATCACGAATCAGCATTTGCCAAGTAGGATCAATCTAGATAGTTTTATGCTGAACAATTGCGATAATAACTGCTACTTAAACATCAACAGTCAAATTAACATTAAAAAATTCTAATGGAGACCTTGATTTTAACAAATTTTAAATGTACAGATATTTACAGATGCTAACAATTGTCTAACTAAACGTTTACCATGCACATACAAACCACGAACATATTGCATAATACTAACGAAACTTAATGGAACATTTCCAAACGTTAGACACATGCAAAGCACTATTTAAATAGTACATTTATGTTGCAACAGTCTCACTCACACTTATTTAACAAATATATCTTGTACAATTCACCCAAGTATGTGAACGAAATACAAGATGCATGCACCAAAAGCATAATATATTATAAATGGGTATACCATTTGTTGTACCATTGCACTATATTTCAATTATATCACGAATTTTAAAAAAGGATTGCTAACGTCAACTTTCCATGTAAACTCCAATTCCATCTATAGTTATTTTCTACGAATCAGTTAATAAAGCCGCATGTTTGTTTCCCGGAACTAGAAATGATATTGTACTTTTTAAATTACTTATTCAGTTATTTACTGCTTTGGCTTCTTTAACAACAATATTGTTGTTATAGAATGTTCTGCATTCCTCTGCCTACCTCTTCGGGGATTACAGGCGTGAAGTTACGTTTTTTTTATTGTTGCTATAATTATTAATTTGTTTTTGAATTGAATTCACTACGTTTCAGTAGCGCCATGTTATAATATAAATATTATTAAAGAACTTATAATGACATCATACGTATGTGTTATTACAAACGCCCTTTTTTGTTCCTTATGCCGCGCTAAGCCTTTAACGAGAAATGTGGAAATCCTACGCTTAAAGAGAATTTGTTTAACAAAGAGCGTGGTTTTGCTAAAAATTTCACCAACGTGAGCAGGCTTGAGGCAGAGAGTTTAATAAATAGGGGTTTCTTTTCTGTATTGTGGGATTACCTTTATTAACATACTGGATACTTTGGTTTTAAAAAACCTCGCGGTAAATGCGAACGACGCGCTACGAAATGCTGGCAAAGTGATAAAACATTTGTTTTTTTAAAGTTATTATTACTCAGTCCAACTGATAGTATTCGGAGATCGTATGGGTAACATTCGTCTTTAACCAAGCTCAAATAGTGCAGACGTTACATGAAAATCAACTTTCCAGATAATCTAATATATAGTTACAATATGTACATAAACAATAGTAAAACCTATTGGTTGACTAAGATTAAGAGAAAAGAGATTCATTGCTTTGTAAATAAGAGTGAGGCATACAGATATTTATTATTTATACTTTGCGGTCACAAAAATTGAGAATCAGGAGATACAAACACATATTGACTAAGAAATCGACCAAAGTAGAAAGCAAAACTGAAGTTGAAAGATAAAACTTGTTAAGGTATAACTTTTTTATTACACTAAAGAAGTCTGTAATGGAAAAGCGTAGAAAAGCGGCAAAAACTTATGTGAACTATTGTTTGTTGCTAAACTGTATACGCAAATATATGAGCACATAGATCCTTCAAAAGATTAGTTCAATTTTCTCCAGCTTGGTTGCTCCTTATTGTTCTAAAAGCGTTTGCTCAGAATACTCGAGATGCAAAATAGGATAACGTTGGACAGATAATATGTTTTCTGTTGTAATTCAAACTGTGTCACAATGGAGAATTTCGTTTATTTATCCATTGTAAGCATCCTTCCTTGAGATTGTACTTGTCACTACGCTGTCTGTCACTACGAACAATAAATAAAGGCGAAGTTCATAATATTGCAGTTAAGCAATTTTTTCATTTAGTGGAACCATCTCTTCAAGAGTACATGTTTAAATAAGACGAGCAGACACTAATAGCTATTTAAGAATGAAGTGATTTAATTTAGCGTTTTAAAAGGTCACGTTAAAATTTAAATTTGCAGAGTCGATGTATATACTTAATGATATGTAAATATTATTAGTTACAACACTACTAATACCTACAACTAAGTCATCATTAAATGAAATGAAATTATATGTACGTAGTCTATCATTAATTACAGTTGAACCTTTTAACTCGCTAATCATTTTAGGTACCCGTATTTTATACTTAATGCAAGGTATCAGCATTGTAAATTGATTAAAAAACAAACAGGTGTTTTACCAAGAATACATCGGTTTTGTCATACTACGTAACATATTATGTTATTCAAATAATTGTGTAACATGCAGTGTCAAGAGAGGCAAATTGTGCAATCTCCTGGATGCCTTGTAGCCATAATCATAATGTATGTCTTAATGCTGCTTCGTCAATAGCTGCTGGCCGTGCGCCAGCGTTCGCCTCCGGATTATCTCCTTTAGTATTCGCGAACTAAGAGACGATATACCAAATTCTTGATTAACGTAAGCCTACAAGCTAACTTGAACTCTAATTTCATAAGGTAAGATTTCACTTTCTCAACTGGAAGATTTTGGAGAGCGTCATTAGAGCCAATGAAAAGGGTTGAAAGAACTCGATTAAGCCGTGGGTTTTAATAAGATAGTAATTTTGTGCAAATGTGTTGAGAATTCGGTCCTCGTTTCAGTTTTATGGCTTCTTTATACAGAAAGTCGTTGTTTGTGTACTTTGGTTCCTAGCTTAATTAAAGTATTATCCTGGGCCAATGTGACAAAGTGAGCAGAACAGAGATTATCGCTATATTTAGGATTAGGTAATATGATGATATGGCTATGTTTTTATTGTGAACGTAATTCATGATATTAGTCAATTTTAAAATTTAGTGCTCCGTGGTCCCTCTTGTCAATATTTAAATGTAAAAAATTAACTTTAAGATAGTTATGACTTATAATAATTACTTGTAGGTTTTTATTTTATTACAAGTTTTGAATTGTCTGTGTGTATGCTTACACATCCCACCTGACCTGGTTCGAATTTCATTTTTAGAGAACCTAGCTAAGCGTCCGCCTAATGTAACATTTATATGCAAGCAACTTTAAGAATACCATTATTTATTTATTTACTCGTAATTATGAAAAGTATTCAACAACTCATTAAAGTGTTGCTGCGGATAAAAGGTTATTCAGTTAATAAATCAAAATTCAGGTAATTGTGGTACCTGAAACCGCATTGCAAAATTATATTTCATTGATAAAATACTGACAATTATAAACCACTGCTGGTAGCCATTAATAATTTTTTTTTATATAATGGCAACAGAATATTCGTTCACATATATTTGGAGTATAAATTTTGTGTTGTCGGGATAGCTGTAAGATATATCGTATTTCCTATCCCGAAAGCTCTGTGTGCCCTGCGCTGTGAATGTGCGGATGTTAGAAAATATTCTCGGTCTGCTGCGCCTCAAAGGAGATCGGCCGTAAATAAAGAAACGGCGGTTCGCATTAGGACGGGAATTTCCGGTTAAGCCTTTCGTGACAAAGGTATGACCAGTGACACTGTTGATTTATTCGTTTCCTGTTTTTTTATATTGATTGTTCGTGCTTTATTCTAACCCTGCACTTAATTTGCTGTTTCATGCACACCGAAAGTGTATTGCGAATATTGTAGACTCGCAAAACATATGATAAATGTGGTCACTGACTGCTATTGACATGATTTTGTACGTTATAGGTTCCATTAGCAATGGTAATGAGGAGTTTAGTATAATTGTTTCTTGCATTGGGAATACTGAAGGACATGATCCCGAAGCGCATGCTGGCGCACGGCCAGCAGCGGCCATCGCCAGAGCGACATCGAGATATATATTACGATTATCGCCGCAAGGCGTTCACGAGATTGCATAATTTACTTTCGGTGTGACGCTGCAGTTTATTGTGCCATTGGAACTGGAAAATGCTAAAATGTTGGCTATGATTTTATCTAAAATCCTAAGACGAGGGACAATTGATTACTTTTTGTCACTTCTATCACGGTATCCACATAGTATGCTTATGAAATTGTATCATCTAATAATTCTGTATAAATCACCTGAAATATAATAAGAAAATCTGTATTAAATATGTCACCGTAAAATAACATCACGCTTGTAGTCCACGAAAAAATAGACAGAGGAGTATAGTACACTACGCTCCCACGTTACACCAGTCACGCTTACATCCCTCTATGGAATATATAGTGAGACTATTACTATCAAGTCAATCAAAGTTGTTTAGTTAAATTATACAGTGTAAGTACGTATTTTAACAATACTCATCTCACAAGAGCCAATAGTGGGATGATAAAAAGGGTTGATATTTTGTTGAATGATCTCTTAACATAGTAATATTTATTTAAGCCACAGGGACATGTATGGAGAACATTAAAGAATATGTGGATATTACAATTTCTCCCCTCAATCAATTCAGTCGTGTTAGCGTTGTAGTCCATACAATATACGAGTAAAGCATAGTCGTCAACATTTTGTAAATATATTTTTACAGACATCGTATCCACGTTGTTTGCGCCAATATTCACAAATTGGTTTCGGGTATAACAACATATCGCGAAGACTAACAAAGCAAAATAACATTTTTTCACTTGCAATTATTGATTGACACTGGATGTTTTTTCTTTACAGCAACAGAATATAAAAATATCAAACGCAAGTGAATAAAAGTAAAAAAGTGACATCGCATTTGTTGCAATTAAATGACTGAGTTGTTAATTAAGTGGATTTTATTGGATTACTTTTTAATTGAAATTGACACATTCGCTTCTATTAATGTTCCACAGAGTAGAGAGAGAGTATAATCGACAAGTGTCACAGATGACATTAGATGGAAGGCTTGCAATTTAGATTGTACAGATAATACTTTAACACTTCCTTCAAATAAGAGCCTTCCTTCGAACACAAAATATATATATATATTTTATTTGTTAATTAAGTTTCTATGTTTAACATACCAATGTTACCTCTCAACAACTTAAATCTATCTCGAGGTAATGCTTTGGTAAAAATATCAGCAAACTGATGATCTGTGTTAACATACTTTAAAGAAATAATGTTTTCATTGTACTTTTCTTTCACAAAGTTATACTTAATGTCTATATGCTTGCATCTTTTATGAAATTCACTGTTTTTAATTACATTTATAGCACTTAGATTGTCAATATGTAGGCACACAGAGCTTTGTTTATACTCTCCTAAATCACTTAATAAATATTTCAACCACATTGTTTCTTTAGTGGCTGCACAGGCAGCCATAAATTCAGCCTCAGTAGTTGATAAGGCTATAGTTTGTTGGCGTTGACTGGACCATGTTATTGCAGCTCCGTTTTTTATAAAGACATATCCTGTCATAGATCGCCTCGTTGTTATATCATTGGCGTAATCCGCATCACAATAGCCAACTAGATTTGAAGACAGTGGCTTACACTGATAACTTAAACCCAAGTCAATGCTTCCTCGTAAATACTTCAGTATTTTCTTTACAGCATTCCAGTGGGACTCATTATAATTGTGCAAGAACTGACTTACCAGACTAACTGCATACATAATGTCAGGTCTGCTCACAGTTGCTAGGTGAATGAGTGATCCAACTGCTTCTCTATATGGTAGATTGTGCTCGGGTACCGTCTCACTTTTCTGAAGCTTCATATGAGGATCTGCTGGAATACTGTTGGGATTGGCACAACTCATGTTAAACTTTTCTAATAGTTTTTCAATGTAGTTACTTTGATGAATAAAAATGTGTCTTTTATTTCTATATATTTGCATGCCCACAAAATTAGAAGGAATGCAAGTCTTTATGTCAAAGCTTGTTTTCAATTCATCAATTACTTCTTTCAGGACTATCTTTTCTTTTGACATTAGAAGGCCATCATCTACATAGAGGCATAGAAAACATTTAATTCCTTTGACTTGACCAACATAGACACACTGATCAGCCAAGCTTTTGACAAAACCAAACTTTTGTAACACTGTGTTAAATGTATCATTCCAGCACCTGGGAGCTTGTTTCAGGCCATAGATTGATTTATTAAGCTTACATACAGTATTAGGTGAACATTCTAAGCCCTCAGGTGGAACCATGAATATATGTTCCTTCAATTCTCCATAGAGAAAAGCTGTCTTTACATCAAATTGAATTATTTCAAGGTTTTGTTCAGCAGCTATAGATAAAAGTAAACGTACAGAGTCATACCTGACCGTAGGTGAGAAGGTTTCATCATAGTCGATTCCTTTCGTTTGTGCATATCCCTTAGCACACAGACGGGACTTGTATCTTGGACCTGTTGGTTCATCTTTCACTTTGAACACCCATTTGCATCCAATCACTTTCGCATTTTCTGGTTTCTTAACCAATGTCCATGTATTATTTTGACTATGTGATTGTAGTTCTTCACCTATTGACATTTTCCATTTCTCTGCATTGGCCGATGTCATCGCGTCTTTGTAGGTCAGAGGCACATCTAGACTTCCCTCATTGTAGCATAAATATGTTTCGAAATCTTCAGTTTTAGGTTGTAGTTGTTTGTTTCTTGGCCTTAATGTAACATTAGAGACTGGTAGGTTGTCAATTTTCTTGGCTGGTATGTAGATACTGCTGTTTGGCGATGAATCATAAGATTCATACTCTTCGGAACTACTGGCATAGTTTGTGGAACTTAATTGCTGGCTGTCACAAGATAATTCTTCATTTACAGACTCCTTCTTCGTTTCAATTAAGTCCACCGGAACATAGTTTCTTACAACAGTTGATTCTAGAAAAACTGCATCTCTACTTTTCACAACCAATCCAGAGGTAGGGATTATGAACCTGTAGCCTTTGGTGTCACTGCAGTAACCAATGAATATGGCTTTCTTTGCTTTTGGATCCCATTTCTTTATTTTTTCTTTTGGTAAGTGCACCATGGCGTCACAGCCAAACACACGTAGGTGACTAACACTTGGTTTTGTTCCAGACCACATTTCCTCAGGAGTTTTGTATAACAATGATTTTGTTGGTATTCTGTTTAATAGATAGGCAGCGGTTTGAATAGCTTCTGCCCAATACTGTTTAGATAATTTGGCATTAAGTAACATACTTTTAGCTTTTTCTATTAACGTTCTGTTTAATCTTTCAGCGACTCCATTTTGCTGAGGTGTATAAGGCACTGTGGTTTGATGTGTGATTCCATTACTTTTTAGTAACTCAGAGACGCTGTTGTTGATGAACTCAAGGCCATTATCAGTTCGGAGGCACTTGATTTTACATTCTGTTTGATTTTCAACATGTCTTTTAAATTCTTTCAATTTCTCTATTACTTCTGATTTCTTCCGTAGGAAATAAACAAATGTCTTCTTAGAAAAATCATCAGTAAAAGTCAGGAAATACTTTGCTCCGCCAAGAGATTCTGTCTCCATTGGACCACACACATCAGAATGCACTAGTTCAAGGAGTTTTGTGGCACGTGTACCTTTATTTTTGAAGGGCAATCGTACCTGTTTTGCTTCTAGGCATGTTATGCATGTTAAATTATTATCCTTTTTCTTTAGCACTTTCATACCTTCAGTATTTTCAATCATTTTATTTAAGTCATTGAAATTCAGATGGCCCAAACGCTGGTGCCATAAATATGCATCATTTTCTACAACATCAGATATGTAAGCATGATCGTTATACATATTTAGTCGATACATATTGTTTACTAAATTTGCTGTTCCCACTATAGTGTTATATTTGTTCAGAATAACACATCCTTTGCTATTGAATTTAACTTGGCCACCATTTTTAATTATTTGGCTAACAGATAATAAATTAGTAGCCAGCTCTGGCACAAAAAGCACATTCTGAAGTAAAACTTTACTGCACTGACCTGTTTCATCACAAACATCTAGACTCAATTGCCCCGAACATTTCACTGCTAAGCATTTTTCATTGGCAACCTTGATTGTTTTGATTACTGATTTTTTCTGATGTGACAATAAGTCACATTGTCTGGTCATGTGTGCAGAGGCTCCAGAATCAACATACCAAGCATCACTGTTGTTATCAGAAACAATGAATGCAGCAGCATAACTTGAGCTTTCTGCTTTATTTTTCTTCTTGGCCTTACATTCCGTGCTGATATGTCCATACTTGTTACAGGAGTAGCACCGAGGTCCTTTTGCAATGAACTTTTTATTGCCTTTCCTTATAAAGTTCGTCTTAGTTGCAAATGCTGAAGTTTGACTTTCACTCATTTTAACATCTTGTAGGATTTTCGATTTAACAGAATCTGCACTTATTTTGAGTCCTGAACTTTCAATTGCAATTATCATGGGTCGGTATGACTCGGGTAGACCGGAGAGCAGTAAGGTTCCTAACCATTCATCGTCTACTTTAAACCCAATGTTTCTCAGTTTGTGTGCTGTCGTCATAATTTTACTGACGTACTCCTCTACGTTTTGGCAACCTGTGAGTGTGGTTGTGCACAGTTCCCGAAGCAATCCAACACGGCGTGTTAACCCTGAGTCATCGAAGGCTTTGGCAAGATTGTCCCATACTTCCTTCGCGGTTACAGCCTCTTGTATGTGAACGTAATTAGTGGAGTCAACCAACAATATTATTTTTGACTTCGCTTTGGTATCGCGTTTGCAGTCAGCACAGCCTTTCTCAACGCAATCCCAGAGTTCCTCGTGCTGTAAATATGTTTTCACAGCAAATCTCCATGTTGAGTAATTGTCTCGGCCGCTTAGTTTTTCTATTAATGTTAACGGATTGCTGGAAGACATCTTGTACGCGTGAGTAATTTTAGGTTAAGTATTTGCCGGCTTTCCGAAATCAGTTTTACAAATTACTAATCTTTTATTATCACTGGGGCTATACTGGGCCCATAACCTGTTGCAATTAAATGACTGAGTTGTTAATTAAGTGGATTTTATTGGATTACTTTTTAATTGAAATTGACACATTCGC
>DWTO01005548.1:0-10650 GCA_018244755.1 Jemadia pseudognetus
ACATTCAGGGTGGGGGCGGAGTAAGAGTACTTACCGGCCCCCGTGCCTAGATACAGGGAGTCGTAAGAGGCCACTAAGCCCTACGCTGGCAGATCGCAGTCAGTCTAGGCACAGCTACATGCCCTGCCCACCTTTGAGCAGTAGACCGTGCAAGAAACTGAGCTCTGAGATCCCCAAGGCACATGCTCATTGTGGGAATTATGAGCAAAACCCCTCAGGGGAGGCCTATGTCCAGCAATGGACTGCAATAAGCTGACGATGATGAGAATTATTGAAGTAACATAAAACGTAATATCACGCCTGTAATCCCCGAAGAGGTAGGCAGACGAGTGCAGTCCACTCCCACGGTTCACGAGTTATGTTATTGAAGTGCAAAAAATTAATAGAGAGTTATACAAATATTTTTATCTGTACAATATTATAGAGATATATTGATAATATGTCTATTCTGAACATAATCTTAGCGAAATACATATTTCAGTAAAAATTATAATTTTGGGGTTTATTATTAGCCTTGTTGCATTAGACACTTCCATCAGATGAGGGTACCTGAGCTAGTCGGCTGTAGGTAGATTTACACACAGGCAAATATAAAAGAATTGTATAGTCTTCAACTGGTCAAGCACACTACTTCAGTCTGTAGACTTAAGTTACTTACATATTATTATATCTTATTTTTATACTCACAAATACATTAGTTTAAATATGTCACATATAGAACATACCTTCATGGCAGTTCTCCTTGCAGAAATGCCTCTCCTCCTCGGGCCCGCAGCGCAGCGGCTTGGCGCAGATGTTGTCGCACACCGGGATGGGATCCGTGCACTTCTTGCGCTGACCTCTTTCTATCCTGGTAGCAGATGTTCACAAATATTTGCAAAAAACGTGCAAAAGAAACATATATGTAAGTAAGTAAGTAAGTAAGGGGTGTTAAAACCAAATGCAACTGATTAGGGTTAATAAATATACAATACATAATATAATATTTATTTAATGTCCACACAAAAGATAGAGAAACGAATACATAGTAATTTTAAGACAATGGACAAACATACATATATTTTACAACTGCACAAAAAGAAAACACTTGTTCATGCAGCCCGAACATTTGTCCCGGTCGTCAAATGAATCGGTGATAGAGTGGTTATCTCTTAAAAAAGGAAAAAAAAATCGTAGAGAAAACTTAAACCAGTCCACCCAATGGTAAGGCACAGTTACATTGACATGTTTGGTCAGTGGGAGACGTCAAGTGAAAAGTGTTAAGTTTTTATGTATATTTAAGGCAGGTGGATCGGAGCGAGAGACTATCAGATGTAAGTAATGATAATTGGAGACATTTTACCTCACTACATTTTATGATAAAATATATGCAGAGCAGGCACCTGGTCTTCCCGCAGGGGCAGGCGAGCACGCTGTCGGGGCGCAGCGGGCACGGGCTGCAGGGCGGCGCGTGGCACGCGCGGCGGCACACGTGCGCGCCGCACGCCAGCACGCGCGCGCACTCCGCGCCGCACGCCCACTGCGCCGTGGCGCCGCGCTCGCACGCCACCACGCGCGACTTGCCCACAGCGCAGTAGCACACTGCAAATTATACTCACGTTAATACACATATCTACACACACAAAAAAAATAGATATAACTCCTTGTACAATAAGTTTAACTACAAGGAACTTTCTATTAACTTCTAATACTTTTAACTCCTTCTTCTACAGCTTAATCTAGAGAAGCGATAAACCTAAAATCAAATCAACCAAGGAGTATGAGTAGAAAAGAAAATAAGAGTAAGAGAGAAAGAAGTAATCAAAATTTATCCACTAAACATTTATAAATTTGTGTATAAATTTTAGTTTTATAAATTTTTAGTAGAGAAGTTGATGCGTTCTCACTCACCTTGTGTAACAATCTCCTGGCACTCATCGCAGGGTCCCTCGTGACACTCCTTCTTGCATGTGTGCACACCACAGTTTAATTTCTTTCGACACTCCCGTCCACACACTTGAGGTAACTTGCTGTTACATAAAATCAATCGTGTCTCTGCCCCACATCCACATTGTCTGCAGAAACAAAACATAAAAACACTCTTCAAATAACATAAGCGAAATTAAAATATCTCTGTATATAATTGTCCTTGTCAATACCAAGTTAATGTTACTGCTCAGCTATCAATTTCATATGGAAACATTAAAATGCATAATAGGCAGGATTAAATAAAACATACAGACTAATTGAATACCTCCTCCTTTTTGAAGTCGGTTAAAAATAATGGAAATGACATTGACATCTTGACATTCATGTGTTCAGACTAGTATAATTGTTTTAATATGGGGACAATTTTAAAAGATGCACTCACTTGTTGACAGTGGCCTGACATGGCGGGCAAGGGCCCGGATGGCACAGCAACGTGCACGGATGCGGGCAGCAGCGCGGACGCTGGCACGCACGACCGCACGTGTGAGCGCCGCTCGCGCCCCGCTGGTACTCAGGGTTGCGCACCGTGCCGCACATGCAGCGGTACTCCATTGGAATGTCGTTAGACGGATTCTGGCACGCCGGACAACGCCATTTGCCCTCTGGAAATTACATGCCACCATATCAGTAAATCGAATGATACATTTCAACATTTTTGTTTTTATTGCTGATAGATTTGGTACGAGAGCTATTGAGAATAATGCCACTAGGTTCTATCTAATATTGTTCCTGTAACTCAAGACCAGAATATGAGCTATGGCATCGGAATTACTCCTGTATGTCATAAGAGGCTATTAAATGAGACTTACAGGGTTGTGGGTGTGGCTGTATTTTGTCACAAGAATCTGAAGGCATGGGATAAGATACCATGCCTCACCCGAGTGTTGGGACGATAGAGATTGTCATGCTAGGTGGGAATTGGTGCCAGCTGGAGATCCCAGAGTTCCCATATTTGTGCCAAGGAAGGCCACCAAGGGGATTTTACTGTGACAACATTCCACATAACCTGGTATCTTTCTCAAGGTACCAAACACGTTTTGAAGGTTCCCCCATGAACAAGAAAAAGGTTTGATCAAATATGGATTACACATGTTTTTTAAATCTCCCGCATGTTTGTATAAAATTTGATTCACTACACAAAAAACAATTTCCCTAGTAAACAGTAATTACTTTGTCTCATCAATCAAATGGTGGACTTAGAATTTCTAAATAAAATATCTAGTGCTGGGTCAGAATCTGGATATTTGTCTGGTGTATAGCAATAGACTCACCCCTATTCCAGGAATATAAACATAACTGGTGAAACATGGAAGTGTATTACACCCCTCTGCCTGCATATTCAGTATTACAAGTGTACTGTTACATTAGAAAATATTACACATTTTACCATTACTTTATTATTAATATTACATTTAATTATTACAATACATTACAACAATATTACAATACATTACATTAGTAAACTAGACAGGCCATCATAAACAACATGATGTGATTTAAATCAGAACATATACAATCATTGCATATTTATTTTTAATAAGATTCTATTGATCACTCACCGATAACACTGCTCAATGCCCACTTCCTAATGCACTTAAGATGCAACACGTGGTAGCAGTTGGAACACCACCATACTGTGTCGGTCTGCTTGACCCGCTCACAGCACACCAAGCATTCCAATGTACCCTTATCTAATTGTTCACTGAGTCTCTCACGCTGTGTCATTTCTATGTTCGCTGTAAGCAAATTTGTTATTTATACAGAGAGGCAACTCAAGTCCAGTTGATTGAGCTGTGACCAGCTTAAATACTTTTACAATCAATATTATAAAATTCCAACAATAATGTTCATATTACTATGGGAATAATTTATATCGGGAATAATTCATGTAACAGGGGACTAAAAAAAAATGGTTATATTCCTTTGGTGCAATAATACACTCCTCTGACAACCTCTTCAAGGATTATACAAGACAATGTTACTTTTTTTCTATTAATCACTAGCTGACACGGCTAATGTTGTTCTGACATTGAAATTATTTCTAGTGATGATTTTGGTTATTAAATAAAAAATAACGAATCTATTGTGTTTGAATGTTTGAAAACCAAATGATAGTTATTTGGATATTGTTCATTCAAAAATACTAAAATCGGATAAAAAAAATGGACGGTCACAGACTTCACAGGATGAGAAGGTTTAAAACCCATAGTGCAATGATAAATGAACTTTGAGAAACATTGTGCTTTTGTCGGATTTTTGTTTAAACTGAGTCAAATTTTATAGTGAACAGATGTAATATTTTCATTCACTTTTTTATTGTAACTACCAAAGATGATTTAAAGGTCAAGGTCAAGATGGTCTGTTAACCAACAGGTGGTCTGTTAACTTGAAAACGACAGCAGGGCACTGCTAGATTCACAAGGTCGAGGACTGAGAGGAGTGGCACGGATTAGGGAAAACCTAAGTCCAGTAATGGACCTCCAAGAGCTGACGGATGGATCGACTACAAAAGAAGATCAAGTGTTATGTGTACCATAAAAGTATATGATATTCAGCAAATGCGATAATATCCTAATTATAAAGGATTCTAATATAGGAATAAGACTTGAGTGAAAATTTTGTTTGCTAATTGCCAATTACATTGAAAACAGGATCATTGAACTACCGAACAAAAAGCCAGAAATCAATGATAAATTAGACAATTTTCATTATTATTATGATATTATTTTTACCTCCATTGCTGGTCCCGTTTTTTTGATTTTTAGGTCTCATAGGGCTTGATTTGGGTTCCTTAGTAACTTTCTCCTCCTTATACTGAAGATATGTATTGGCATATTGTTCATCCTCCATGTTGTTGCGCTCAGTCGCACGTACCCTTTGGCTCCCGGCCCAGCCGCGGCGGCTGGAGCCATCGCCTCTGCCATTTCTTACATCCTGGCTACTTTTAGGCATAGAACTGTTGTAGAACATTCTTCCGGCATCAGTCTCTTTACTCTTGTTGGTCTGTTTGGAATTGGGCCTTACCTGCCCTCCATCCCCTCTGTAGCTCCCCTCATTACGGTTCTGTTCTAGATTAGAATAGTTATTAGAATCGTAATGCCGGTTGTTAGATCGCTGGTAGTTGCTACTTTCATTATTTCTTCTAATTCTTTCCATATAATATGCACTTGAATCTGTTGAATCACTGTTTGCTTCGGGAATAGCTTTAGAGCTATTTCTGTCATGGTTATGGCCATTTGTATCGTTGTTACGTCTGCCCGATTCTTGGCTACGATAGTATGAATCACACTTTTGACTAGAATCACTTTGATTGTTACTTTCATGATTGTTGGATGAGATTTTGTTCTGTCTATAGTTCTTAAATTGTTTATCATTGTTCTCTTCAATGTTAGAGCTGTCATTCTGCTGGGAGGTCTGGGGTCTTTCTCTCCAGTTGGTTTCTGAACTAGATGGTCTGGTTTGAACACTACTTGTATTTACAGTTTCGTTTAAATTTTTACTAGTCGAAGGTTTAATAGGTTGTGATATACTGCTAGAACTGCTGGATTTGTCAATTCCAGAATTCTTGGGTACAAATTCAGTTGCTGTTGGAGTAAGTTTAGAATTGAACACAATTTCATTGTACTTGTTTGCTTCAGATACTACTGGATTATACTGATGTGCAGTGCTCACTGGGTAAACTTGTTCTGCACTGCTTGGTTGTACAACAGTATTACTAGTGCTTGTTCCATAGTTATACTCAATTGGAGCACTTTGTGATGGTAAATTTTGATAATTATACTGATTATTTGGATAGTTTGGATATTGTATGTTATTGTATGTCACAGGATTTGCCGCCTGAACGGGCGGAACGCCAGCAGACTGCATTTGAGCTACAAACTCGTTGAAGCTGACATATTGGTTACTGGGATCATATTGTCTATTAGGAAAATAAGCTTGATTTAAATATTGGGCACTCATGTCACCATTCCAAGCTGTATGGCCTTGATACTGATTGTTGTAAGCGTATGAGTTGTTCCACTGGGACATCTTGATAGTCGAGTATGAAATATTATGAAATTTAAACAGTCTAACGAAAAAAATTGTAGAAGGTAGTTTGGAATTAAAAATTGTATGAGGTTTCTTCTATGTTTGTGGTGCAAAGACCACAGGCCGAAGCCTGAGGCCTCGAAAGGGTTTTTATGCAGTCTGAAACAATTTAAAATAAATATGCTAGGTATAAGTAAGTCGAATTTCAATATGCCTATACCAACATGTGGCGTTTCGCAAAAAACATTCCTAACGGGGTCACTTACCTTTACAACAATTTGCAGTCTGCCAGATTTTAACTTAAATAACTGTAAACTAAGAAAAGGAAAAACCTAAAAAATTTTGCAACTTAAAAATTAAATATTTTAGACGATATGACAAGATGATTCGGAATTGTGTGAACGGGGAGGGGAGGTCAACGTTGACAGTAGGGATTTCCTTGCTCTCTAGTACTCTCAAAAACGATATTTCAACTATGTGTTATTATTTCAATGTAAAATTTTATATTTTTAGATGTGATAAAACTTCATACGGAAATTTATTTTTATAAAAAAATTTAAATATTTGAGATACAACGGTAATACTTGAATGATATTTTTCATTTAATTTTCAATACATATTCACTTTTTTGTGTAGTTACCTGGGATATAATATAACTTAAATAATTACTTTTGTCGGACATAGTACGTCTAGAGTTCTATATTCATTTTTATACATGTGTTTCTTTAAAAAATAACTAATACCTTACATTTGCTCCTTCATGATATGTAATCCCACTGCTTTTTTTTAATATTGGCAATTTTACTGGCGACCGTCCTCTACATCTTGTCTCTGTCTGTCGGTCACCGGCATTCTTTCTTTGGCTTGACAACGCTTGTGTGCATGTGAGTTTTTACCGAATAGAGTACCGACGCCATTTTGTGAAGTAATGCTTCCTGAATAAGTTGTTTCCTCAGTTATTACGAATAAAAGACTGAAAAATTAATTCAAAATGAGTTACGGAAGACCACCGCCGCGTATCGATGGCATGGTTTCATTGAAAGTGGACAATCTAACGTATAGAACCACGCCGGAAGATTTGCGTCGCGTTTTCGAAAGGTGTGGCGAGGTTGGCGACATATATATCCCACGAGACAGATATACGCGGGAAAGCAGAGGCTTTGCTTTTGTTAGGTAAGCATGGTTATTTTGTTCACCTGTAAGCCATTAACTGCACTATTTTTAAATATTGTACTAATCATGGTTGTTTTAGGTTCTATGACCGACGCGATGCTGAGGACGCGCTTGATTCTTTAGACGGCCGCATGTTAGATGGAAGGGAGCTTCGCGTGCAGATGGCTAGATATGGGCGACCATCATCACCATACAGAAGCCGTTATGACAGACGACGCAGGTAACAAACGATTGTAACTTTACATATACTTTGAATATTTCCATTATTTTAAAATTGTAATGAATCATGTTCGTAGATCGTCCACGACAGTACTACAAACTATAACTTCGCCTTTATATCCTCAAAATATTTTTCAACGATTTGTTTTTGGTTCTAAAACGTGTGGATGCCGGTTGCGCAAGTATAAAAAAAGTTATGCTAATTATTGTCCTTATGAGTTCCAAATTGGGCTGATACCAGCCGGTACGCTCATACTACCTTCAGCAACACAACATCACACGTGTGCTTGCTGGCGACATATGTACTAAAGGATTTAACAGTTCTATAGTCTAGTATGTTTAAGGTTGGCTTATGACACCCGCATTTGGCATGTACCACTTGTAGCTGTTGTCTGCTTTTTTGGAACCTTCTCAAAAAAAACTCTAAGTGTTCAATAAAATAAAACAGCATCGGCATATTTGCAAATGTCTCTAATAAAAAAAATGGCTCAGCATGTGTTCTGTCTGAAGTTCATGTTTGACCGTGATGAAATTTCTTGCAGCACATCCCGTTCGCGTTCTCGTTCCCGCCGTCGGTCCAGGTCCAGGTCGCGCCGACGCTCCTACTCGCGTAGCCGCTCCCGCTCCCGTTCCCGGTCTCGCTCCGACTCGAAGAGCTCGCGTGGACGCTCCCGCAGTCGCAGCCGCTCTCGTTCTCGTTCCAGGCATTGAATTGCTGTGTAAGTACCAATTTTTTATTTATCCATCCTTCACCGTCGTTAACAAAGAGCAGGCTTAATTCGAAGTGGTGTTTTCTACCATTCAACTTGCATGATGATGCTTGATGAGTTTGGTAAGCGTATAATCTTATCAATGTCTATTGTCAATTACAATTGAAATGTGATTAGTTAATGATTCCTAACTCAGGTTTAACTATGGTGGTTAAAGGTCTGTACATAATGAAATATTTCTACTGTAATTAATGATATACTCTTAATACATATTACCATTATATTATTGGCCAATTATTACTGAGACTAAAAAATAAGTTAGATAATAATATTTAATACATAGAGATGATCATTAATGTTTTTACAGCATAAATAATAGAATAAACATACAAATATTATTAACTTTGTCTTGTAAATTGCACACACTATTAAATATTGTGGGAGTGTTAAATTCACATGGTATTATTTTTATGTAATGGCTTAAATGACATAACTTGATCAGTTCATGAAGACTGACCTTTTCTAGGTCCCAGTCTGGTTGAGCTATGCTAAAAGAAACATGTGAGTTAAGCTTGTGCACTTAACATATTGTAAATTAGATAAGTCGAGTCTGCTCAATGTTATCTGCTCATCTGCTCTTATTAGTGTAGGGGGTTAATGTTTGCATTATGTTTGCAGGTTGAGTACCAGCCGTGAGCTGAAGTGCTGTACTACATGACTCTATGCAGCCTTCGGTCAAGGTACTAGCACACAAAACTCTTACAATATAAGCTCCATAGACCTAATTATGATTGACATAGTGACAAAACTTCAATGTAACAAATTGTGTTTTTAGTTTTTAAGTTTCAAAACATAGATTAACCGATTAAATGATTGTATCTTGTTTCTTTTCATCCTTCTATCTTTTATTGGACTCTGAAATTGTCATTTGCATACTTTTTTAAAAATAATTGTGGAATTGTTTAAATTTATTAATACATTCATTATATTGCATTTTGTAAAGTTAACAAAGTGGACTTGTCAACCAGTCCACAGTGTTTTCTTTTAATATTTTGTTTGTTTTATGTGACCAAGGATAAAAAAGTTGCTTGTACCTTGCTTATTAAAAAGAAATTACTATGAGATTTAATTAAAAATGCAATATTTGTGTCATTAATGAGAACCTTAGGTGTGACCCAACTGGTCACTAGATGTCATTTCAGGTTTCTAATTACTAAAACAAGAAGATCATGTTCACCCATGGGATATGTGGGCTAAATTGGGCATTAAGTAGGACAACTTCATGATGGTGGTAAATAACACAATGAAAACAAATATTGAAAACTTTTGTTTTTATTTTTTATTTTTACATAACACAATTGTATCAGAATTAGTCATTTTCATAATTAAAACTAAATTTTTTTTATTAATTAACTATGTGAACACATTCAGCATAGTAAGGCCTGTTGTAATGAAATACTTTTTAATTACTTTTGTTTTTGTTCTGAAGTTAAATGAACTTTTTTTATATTTTGGCCAACTATTTTTGACATACAATAGTGTAACCATACTTAGCCATAAGTTTTATTAATTTAGAACTATTCTTGTAGAATTAATAAAATTGTTGGTATGCTCAGGGCATGGAGTGCAGAGAGCGAGAGGGCGGTTTGCGGGGAGGGGGGGTTTGCTGATGCTGACAACTGCTGATTTGCTGTTGTCGCCGTCCATAAAGTTATGAGTAAACATTTATATTATTGACAAACCGAGACACGCATATAAACAGATGTTACCAAATGGTTGTTGACCCATTTGAAATAATTTTAGGTATTCGTATCTTCTCATATGTCAAAAACATTTAGCGGATTCGGGAGGTGATACATGTCTTATGCAATAAATATAGGTTTGGAAACCCTAATTTATTGTACAGGACACGATCGTTCCGCATTCGTTGTGTACGCACTTCCATCATTCATTGAATAGTTTGTAATCAGTTGAGGAGAACGTAAACCTAGTACACAAACACTTGCTGAAAGATCCAGAGGATAGGCGGCCGCCGACCGACTTGCGTAGTATCGACTAATACTTGCGTTTGTTTGGCAGGCCGGTGGTGCGCTGGCCTGTTGCTGTGGCAGTACCTGTGCTGATTGCTGCGATACGCAGATACGCTCGCGTCTAGGTTTATCGGTAAAATGAGGAGTACACCCTCCCTGCCTGGGTTATGATGACGTAACTGTAGCTACATCGACTGTGGTGTGCTGTACAATAGCAATACTTTATGATACTTTCTTTTCGTTTATGTCCGATCAAATAAAAGGTAATCTTAGGTATGTTAAGGAGAAGGTCCACGAAGAAACGGTAAGCATTATTGGACCCTTGATATGTTTCACCATCAAGAAAGAAGATTTTCCTGTTTGGCGCCCGGCACTAATCAATGTGTAGGTCTTTTATATATAATAAATAATGAAATAAAAAGTTATTTATTTTTTACAGTCCCTATAATCCTTACCAATATTATAAATGCGAAAGTAACTCTGTCTGTCTGTCCCGATGTCCTTTCTTTGGGCCTAAACCA
>DWTO01005549.1:0-10650 GCA_018244755.1 Jemadia pseudognetus
TTCAGCTTGAAGAATTCCCTAAGAGACATAGTAACGTCTTGACGATTTATGAACTAAACAGTATATTATGAAACAAAAAAATCTGTTTAAAGATTGGAATTTAAGTAAGGAACATTGTCACGTAATTCCTATTAGATTGCCGTAATTTTGTATAATTATAATATGAAATGAGTTTCAGTTATAAAATGTACGAGAAGACGCTAAAACACTCGTATTTTGACTTGCCGCATTTATGTACTCCATCGATAGGTACTTAATTTCGTATTCATTCATGTAATGTAAATTGAAAAATTGAAAATGTTAATGTATGAAGGTATATAATACGACTTGACGATTATATTGCCCCAACAGGTATATAATTTCCAGAAACGATATTTGTCAAAGAGAAAGGCACCAATTTCGTATTTGTAAGGTGTTAACGACTCTTTCTTTCGCTTAAACACACGTTTTATTGCGCGATAAACATCTTGTAGTTAGTAGACAATTAATTCCTGTCCTCTTACAATTTGCGTGGGAACACCGTTCGGACAGTTATGTTTAGTGTTTTTATTACTAGATACAAATTATTAAAACGTTAAAGTGTACTCTCCGTTCTATTTTTACGAACTATTGTGTTATATTTTCCGTTTTTGCTAAATGCTTGTCTCCCCGTAGCGCCGTGTGGTGCCCACTCACGATCCGTGACTCACGCACAGCCACGCTACTCAATACTGAACTAGTACGCCATAAACCGTCATTATTTACTTCCAACTGTCAACTTTCCCGCATATTACGACATTACACCGAAGTTGTCCATTGCGCACAGTCAGTGTTAGTCATACACGTATAAATTTATACAAGCGCGGTGTTTCTTGCGACTTCACTTTATAGAAAATAGATGATAATAATAACGTTTCATGTTCCAACTCGATCGCTCCGATTTTAATGTTCGAAAGCGTCAAGTGGATTTGTGGAACTGCGTTCAGCCACACTTTCGCTGGAGAAAGGCAATCGTGCATTAAAATCATTGTTTTTAATATCTGCTGTGCGCGTGCGCATCGGCCCGTCGCTTATTAATCGCTATTGATATTTTATCTTTAACATATCTGTATGTCAGTAACGCCCACATTTTATGTCGGCGTTACACACATGCAAGACCCACTTTACGCTTACTGTGGCAGAACACAGGCGGATCTCACATTTGAAAATTATAAAACCTCAAAAACTTCCATCTTTTCTAGTTAGCGATTTAAAATGTTGACCTTATTGAAAGGAATCCGTCGAATGAGGTAGATGAATGGAAAGATTGAATAAATATTTTCTAGTGTCGATTATAAATAAAATAAATGTGGTCATTGTTTATAATAACAATAAATGGATATAGGCAAATTGGCAATCGATAGAATGGAAACTTCACTGCGCAATTATCGTAACCCACTAACGAGGCTCGCCCGTTGCTCGCAGCGGCGCATAAACAATGTAGCTATGACAATTGGACATTTTTATTGTCAGTCCATCGCAACCGGGCATTGGCAATATTTCTTTATGCCCACTCGCGTACAATACGTGAATTTACCTCGTTTATTTCAGTGGTAATCTAAGTGATTTCCCAATAGCCCGCTGCCCATCGCCGTTGTCTTACCCAACGCTGCGCTAACCGAACGAGTATTACGATATTGCCATTTACATCACGTACATATAATGAAATATAAATTATTTTACAAGCTAACGAGATATTAAGAGGAATATTGGCTAATATTAATACAAAAAATATTACATTATAATTAACAATAATTAAGTATATAATATTTGTACATTAGAAGTACACATATGTACCTTTTGTGACTTAACTATCGACACGATTTCTTAATACGAGTATGTCGTATCGACTTTCTGAGAATACAGGCAACATTAAGTTTAATACGAGTTACTTGTTTGTTAAGTTTAATACCTTTATATAAAAATAACTTACGACATTATATTTCACGCACGGCCTTAGCTTTCCATTCGTTACAAGGATTTTCGATCAATGAAAATTTTCGTCACAATCTTTCTTTAAATTTATATGTAACAATGATCGTTTTCAGATTGAGTCCCCTGCTCAACTGTACGTGACATATTAACATTCGAAACTATGGAGAGCTGGTTGGATGACGTGAAGCGTGTGAGGATTCCTCGTCCCAAGTTCGGGAGCAAGTACCCCGCGGAACCACCGAAGGATTATCTGGACGAATGCGGAGGGGAAAAGCAGAGGCACCACGACAAGGATCTCTCAAAAGCCACTGAGGAACTCCGAAGAACGCTGCAAGAGAAGCTATGACCTTATTCAACACTTCCTAGTAATACTTTAGTTTAGCATTTCAACTTATTCCGTATTATATTGGAATTTATTTGCTGATTATAGAAAAAATCTACCAAATAACACAATTTTATACGTATTAATTATCTATTACATTACAATAAGATTGGCTATGTGGCATATTTGTCATGTATAATTTTATGTTACATCTATAGAAAGTTCATGTTTGTTGTTATATATTGAGAAATTCACTTTTGCTTAACCCTTGTGTTAATTGTATTACAATATTAACTTGATTGAACCCCCGTATCATGTGAAGATTGGTTAATATAGAACTAGCAAACCCAGTTGAGCATCCGTTAATGCGGGTAGAGGTAGAATATTTTTACACAACGAATAGCAGCACTGTCGTCTAGTTGACAACACCACTGTCGCCTAGATGGAAGCACCATCGCCTTCACAGGACATTGTTGACAGTCGCAAGAAAAATACATTATTTTAATATTGAGACGAACAATATTATAATAAAGATCACAAATTCGGTTCAAGGAAGTGGAAATGTTTACTCAACTGTACTTCTCACACGTATCCGCAATTATCGTGATCAATAAGTAGACGTGAATAAAAAGAAATAAGATAAAAAAAGATAATTGGTCAATAAATAATCGATTGTCTTTTTTATGTGGCAATGGACACTTGGATAACGCATTCATAGAGACCGCCAACGTGGTTAAAATTGGTGTTGCCAATGTAATAAATGTCCGCAACGTGTTTTTTAGATGGCACGGTCTCGGTATTGGTCATATTAAATTTTATCTCAGTATCAAATTAATTTGGCTCTAAATAATTAATAATTTATATACAAATAGTAATTATAATTTTTGATCTGTAAATAATCTGCAAATCATACATTTTGATAATAAAACGTTACATACATTATTAACCAATAAGCATTAAGATTAAATTATGTACTGCCTAACTCACGTATGTTTTTTCAAACCCGTCTGAGGTTCTAAGGTTTGGAGCTCCCGCTGATGGGACCCAGGTCGGGGCTAGGTCAGGAGACAATTATATCAATGTATTTTTGTTCAGTGAAAAGCTTAATTGAAAGAATCATTTTAAAACATCTAATATGTGTTAATAAGTTAATCTAAAGCTATTGCAGTATTCGTTGTAGACTGCTAAATGTAACAGTTATTTAGTTAGCAGTGTTCCATGTTTTTTGTACAATTATCACGTACTTTATTTGTGATGAAAACATATTTTCTACTAAAGTATTGAGAAATATGAATTAATATAATAATAAAATAACCCCTATTCAATTAATGCAATGAAAGGGATGAAATGTAGGTTGAACATTCATTTTTTCTGCTATAGAACCTTTTATAACTAGCATTTTTATTTTCGATTAATTAAATCCAGTTCTTGTTGAGGTCAAACGTCTTAACTTTTATTTTATCTCAGGAACGCAACAGGGCGTTAATGTTCCATTAAATAGTATTTGTGGATTGCATTTTAATTTTTTTTAATAGTTAGATTAAAGTTACACGAATGCATGAACAATCAGAATATTGATTATTTATTAGTGAGGTTTTTATACAATCTTTAGTATACGTTTGAAATAATAATTAAAAGCAGTTAAATACAGAGGTAAAGATGAAATTCCAATTTATGAGAGAATTAACAAAATGTACTTTATGTATTTAGACTGATTTAAGCAATTAGGTTAAGTGGTTGATATTAAAATGTAAGTTTAAGAGATTTTTTTATTTCATCTCATTCTTAATATCTGCCGTGATAATAATTTTCGTATTTATTAATTTTGGCACATTTCTGTAATAATTCCAAAGGCAAATTGTCTACCGCAAAAAGCGAGTGATTATCCATTACATTAGGCGAGTACCAGTGGTTGTCTATATCAAAAGGATCCTTTAACTGTAAACCATTCAAAACCCGGTATTTGTAGACCCCAGCACACTACAACAGAGCTTCAGTGAGGCTTTGTTGGATATATTGTAAGTGGTCTTCCCATTGAAGAATTCTAGATACTTTAAAAAAAGAGCAGTATTATTCTTCCTTATGTGAAGAAAGTATAAATGGACAGGTTGAAGCCGAACGTCGCGGTCATCGCCCAGACACATCTTCATATTTACTGAGACTATTAGTATTCATTGTAAACCGGGCTGCAAAAGTACTACCCGTAGTATCATTGGGCTAACAAGTCTGTATTATTACATTAGTATTAATGCAGTCAGTATTAGAATCCATCTTGTTAAAAGGTCCCATAAAAGGTTAGATGTTTAAGGGTCGTGATAGACGTGTCACGACTCGTAAAGACTGAGATGGTCGCCTTGAGAGCATATTTGTAGACACACCTTCAGACCGAAACACAAACTGTTTTAATAACCATTGCTTTACGGTAGAATCAGGCGTAATGGCGGTGTTGCCAAATATTTGATAATAAGTAACAATTACCCTATTATTATTATTTTTTAACAGAGTGGTATTATTATGAAATAATCGCGATAGGTCCTTTACGGGGAAGGCAGAGAGCACCAAGTTCCAAACATCCCTATCCTTATAGAGTTGTGCTTCTACATTCCTCGTTCTTTTTATACGTGCACGCCAGTTTAGTGAACTTTTATATCCCTCTTCGGTGTTTGACTTAATTACTCAAATACTAACTCTCAATATATACATTTTAGTATATTAATAGGATGTTATTTCGTGTTTAAAGCATCAAACGCTCTTCTAAAAGCCCCTTCCGGTTATTAACTCGTTAGAGCGCGTTCGAGCGACAATCTGAAATTGCTCTGGGCGTTTATACATTTAATCGAGTTATAAGTCAGTACTTTGATCATAACCGGAAAACCCGGAATTTAAACTTGTGTGATGTGTTGTGAGGATGATGACATCTGTACACCTTTATAAATTACACTAATTTCACACCTACTATTACTATTCTCCCATTCAATCCAAATCTTCGTAGGCATTGCACTATCAAGATGTACGAAATACATAATAAGCAGTGGTTCTCTCATATAAATATTGGTATAATTCCGTTTCCAACTGACGAGTCCTCTACCGGCGGATTTCAGCGGATATTACCTTGTTAAGGAGCGTCCGGGCCGTATCTGACATTAGTCAGCCATTCAAACAGTTTAACGAGGAACGAATTCTCAGAGACGGATATAAAAGGAACGGATTCATTTCCTTAATCATTTTAATTCATAACTTTTAAAGGAAAGTAAAACGTACATTTCTTTTTGCTAATAAATCTTTTGCATGATTATTTTACATTCAATCTTTCTTCCTTATACATGATAGAATTTATCAATGTTGATTAATGGTAAAATAACGCCTGTAATTCCTGTAAGGGAAGACAGGAGTATAGTACACTCGCACATTTCAGCAACTGGTGAAACGTTCGTAACGGGATGTAAACGTAACTACGTTTATATCCCATTACGAAATAGGTGGTGAGTCTGTTGCATTACCGGGGACATATTCTGACTCAGTTCCACTACTAGAAACTTTAGGTTAGAAAAATCCAATAATGCCCCACTTCAAGATTTCATCCCAGGACCTCTCAATCGGTAGTCGCGCATGCGACTAATTAATTACACTGACAAATTTATTGCATGAGCGGTTACGTAAGAGCCCTCATAGCCATGTCACATTTGCAAAGTGCAAACCATCTGTAAAGTTAATCAACGATCGACGGCTTGGTCATTAAACCATATTTACGTTAATCTGTATTGGAGCAACGTGGTGCAGCCTACATGCAGTTGCGAGATAGAGCTATATCTATGAGTGGGGTTTAAAAGCGGTTGCAGCCACATGAATACAAAGGTTCAATAATGCATAAATATATTTTTAAATTACATATGCTCGGAATTCTACCTACCCCACGCGACTGACCAGATTAGTTGGAGACAAAATATTGGATAACGAGGCGATCCTCTGCAACTTCGGAATGATTAAGAGGAAGATGAAGAGTCCATGCAGTCAATCGCGATAGTCATGAAATCTTGGCTTGCACACATAAACGTATTCGATGACAATAAAATGAAAATGGGTGCGTAATTGAACTGGACGAGAGCCAATCTAGTCGCCTACAGTTGCAAAACGTCCACCCTACCCGTTTCATTCGAATAACTCCGTCTAAACTTGTATCCCACACACGCGTATTCTAAACTTCGACCGATAGAGACCAAGTTTGGATGAACTAACCTAACAACTCTTTTGATACTTCGATAAGCCTGCATATTATAAAACTATGTAAGTAAAGCCATAACTTTCCTCGTTATGAAATATTTATTTTACGAATTTATACGAACGAATATACGAACCACTAGTAGGAATTTCGAGTTAGAAAACTCAATAATATTCGACACAATATTTGAACCGAAAACCCAGAACCTCGATTAGCAACCTCACCTACAACCATTAGACCAAGCAGGCAGTTAACAATAGGAAAATAAGAACAATAAATGAGAATATCTTATAAAATAAGAACAATTGTCCAGAAACATTCGTGCTCTTGATATATGTATAAGTGGAAATAAGTTCATATCACTAGCGATAACTAGTTGTGTGCATAATTGTATACTAACGAATTCTTTTTTGGCTGTGAGTACTGCATAGTTTAATTGGAGTAACCAATCTTTCACGATATCATTTTTTGAATATCTGTTTCCATTAGGCAAATGTAGAGTAAAATTGAATAAATGTTTCTATTTCATTTATATCAAAAGGGTTTAGGTATGTTTTATATTAAAAGGAATATCTTTTGATATAAACATACCTAAGCCGACGATCAGAATTCCATTTCTTTCTTGTAATGGCAAATATTACTCGCAAGTTATAGATGTGTTCATCTACTCTAGCTTTTCATGTATAACATTCCAGAATATGGAATGAGACCACGCCTTGGCGAACGTAGCTAGGACGCCCTCTGGTTAGGTAGAGTCACGGTATACGCAAAGAGACTGGCAGCGGTTGGATGCGAAGACCTGAAACTCGAGCTCAGTGGCGTGCTATTGGAAAGGCCTATTATAGGATCATAACGAAGATAGATGTAAATTCTTTCCAGAGTGAAAATACCTAATACAATGTACGTAGAGTGTGGTGGTAGGTGGTCAGGTGGCAGGTAGTGGTGTCAATAAGGAATAAGTTAAGACATTATTGTAGAGAGATTAATAAACAAGCTGTCATCAAAATTGCACGTGTCTGTTGTATCCATCCTCGCGGCACATCTCAAGTGTCTTAATAACATTATTTTCTTCCTTATATATGTAAATAGGGATACACTTACGGTATCGTCGTAGTGTTGCGTGTGCAGCGCCGTGGTGCTGCCTTCCCTGGAGTTACACGGCGACGAGTGTCGCCTGGAGCGACGCCCCTCCTCCTCGTACTCCTGATCACACAAATTGTATCGTAAACACCAAAACACATTACCAAGCCATACAATAGGTACACGAGCGTACAAGAACGAGTAGGTACAGTTAATAGAATTCAAAAATATGTTCTACATATGGAAAATACGTTAACTAATCATGCGGTAATGCATTATGTGGTTCACATCGCTCATGCAGATTTAAAAAAGTAAGTTAGCGCAAAACACTTAACGATCATTATAAATTCATTTTAAATTGTTAAAACGGCACGTATATTATACTTTCACGGCAGGTCTGTAAGGGGAGAGATATTTCACACTTCAGAAGTCACTCGGTGCTCTCTGCCTTTTCCGTAAGGAACCTGGCGTGAAGATATATATGTATATTGTCCATATTGAACGACATTTATAGCAGTATATTATATACTAGGGAAATATATCGATAGAGCATTAGCGGGGTAAACAAGCGATTCCAAGATGCAATTCGATCACCGAGCTATTGACGGATGTTGACACAGTTAAAATGAAGTCCATACACGAGTTACGAACCATCACGGAGTAGATACAACGTTATATAACAACATTCATTTAAACCTTGCACGCTTCTCGGAAAGTATTACTCTTCACATTTGTAATGTTCGCTGCTCGTGGTCTATGCATGGATACAAAAAGATAAAAAATGTCCGCAGTTCATTCTCAATACGCGAAAGTTAATATTTAAATACCTCTCTTTCGCAGTGGCATTAAGCTTTCACGTGACAAGAAAGAAAAGCCGGGCGCAATTTGTTGTAAGCGGCTCCGTACACGTTATTCTGTCATTTTAATGTTAAATCTAGTATACTTATAACGGGTTAACGTTTTATACACTACTGTTTTAGAAATTAATTAATTTGAAAGTACGTATTATAAAATTATACATACAATCAAGCCTATATATTCCCCGATGGAATAGGTAGGGGAGTTAGTTCGCCCAATTTTGAGCAGCTATGTTCAGACTATGTTACGTCGCATAGAAAGGAGGTATTACAGTAAAATTTTCATCTAAGACAAATTGCAAACAACTAATGGATAACTATACGTTAACGTACTTTTTAAAATATATAATTAAATTTAAGTAAATTATGAATTATTTTGTGCTTGAAAGTGATATAATATTTGTTATCTGTATATTATCAAAGCTAAATGATTTAACAATATCTATAAGAACGTGAGCCGGCCTTCTATTTCTTAGCAGACGCTGTGCCGCGAATTCCGTCCGTTATACAAACATATCCGAAGGTATCTCTGTCGGAACTCCACAATACCTACATTAAAGAAACAAAGGTGAACGCAAACTTGGCGCCCACATTTTAATGACGCCGTTATTTTCAGTACAATGTTTTTTTCTGTCTCTGTATTTAACTTTAAGTAACCATTAAACTTATGTTTAACTAATAAAAGCGTGTTAAAAGTAGAATATTATCTTTATCAAGATATACCAAGTAAAATATTAGATAATAGATTTAAAATTCGAAAAATCTAACGCATATATTCGTTGCTCTAAAATGCATAAGTCAAGTCCCCTGTATAAGGTAGATGTGTAATAACTTATCGTAATGTGACGCTTATACCCCACTAAGGTACGCAAAACAGCTTGGTACTGAGATATATGTATATATCTGGAATTAAACTTTAATAATAGTAATCTCGTTTTTCTATAACTTTATAAAGGTATCTAGGCTTTGCCTCATTTAGATACATTATAGGTACAATAACCATTAAAAACGACAATAGGACAGTATCAGCTTTTGTAAATACGTAATTTGATTCTCGAATCTGCGCTTATGCCATCGAAATGTCAGCGAACTAATACAATGATTTATTGTACCTTGTATCGCGTAGGCCGCAGGATGGCAAGCGACATAAAAAAATGACGTCACAGCTCAGCGGTCTCTAGCTACATAAAACAGCACACTCTACCACTGAAACAGCTCTAAAATACAAAGCAGACACTCCACTCTACTAAGCGCATAATTAGATCATGTTGTTTTCACCTACACGTACCTATTAAATTATTACGAAAGGACATAACGTATTATCACGCCTGTATTTCTCGGAAGGGGTAGGACAGAGGAGTGCTGTACACCAACTTTTTACCAGTTACTCGTATGTTATACGTCCTATGGAATAGGATCAATAATGTAATTATTATATATATCGCTATAATATTTAAACGTTCTGTAATAAGAATAATTAATTAATAATAATTGTGTACGAAGAGAGTGATGAATGTGGAAGAGGCACGACAGGTGCGCAAGAATAGAGATATTTCGCACTCGGTGCCCTCTGCCTACCCCGCAAGGGACCTGGCGTGAGGATATGTATGTATGTTCTGTAATTAAATTTATAAGATTGTATATATTAATTAACATTATCATGAAGATCGTCTTCTCTGCCACTTTTTATTGTCACCACATCTAAATCATTGTCATCCTTATACTCACTAACCCTCATTGATATCTAACAGTAATCTTATGTACTACTTATAATTATTAAGCAACCTTCCTCCAGAGCGATTTACATCTAAATCCGTACCTTATAAAACACATTTCGTTCTAAAATTATAGTGAATACATTCAAATGCACTTATTTTTCAATGTAACATTGATTCAGGTAAGATTGTTGAGACATAAGCGGATAAATCTATAGTTGCATGTCGTGTACGTAATAACATTAAAGTATTAATCCTATATCGGATTTATATACATACTTTGTACAAAAATAGTGCGTAGCACGCAACCCTACGGCTACGACCTACAATGACTGTAGGCAAATGTAACCTTAAACACTCTATTCGATTAAACAATTCAATCTTCCTATTTTCAAACCTTTTGTTCTGTAACGTAAAGGTTCAGCATTAATATAATATAATGCCTGTATTTCAGGTAGGCAGAGGCGTGTACGACACTCCCACGTTTCACAAGTTATGTTCTAC
>DWTO01005550.1:0-10649 GCA_018244755.1 Jemadia pseudognetus
AGTGGCTCGGATTCTGGAAATCTGCCCGGTGTATGGCAATAGGCTCACCACGTATTCCATAGTGGAGCGTAAACGTAAATGGTGAAACGTGGGAGCATACGTACTACAATCCTCTGCCCACCTCTTCGGGGATTGCAGGCGTTAAGTATCATTTTCAAGTACCTACTTTGAGCACAAATTTATTTGGTATCAGCTGATACTTCGTGCATTAATTGGCTGAGATCGACACTAAAATCAAAACTGCGGTCGATCACAAGTGTTTAAAAATGTATACCTACAGACAGTTTATCAAGACGGTGTGCATAAATGTTTACGTATATATAATTTATCAGTAGTCTGGTTATCACAACATAGTCTTTGCCTAATGTGAAATTAACTGACCTTGTTGGCAGTTAGAAAATTTGATTATGTTACTATATTGTATTATTGCTCGTATCAATGCTTGTAAATTAAAAAAATCCGTTTTCACCGAGTAAAAATAAGTTATCTATGACACCGTAAAAAAATACTTCATACAATGTAATAATATTAATATTCTGTAATTTAATTATATTCGATTAATGCACACTTTTTTTTCCTATATCATTCCTATGAGGGATGCATTTAATATAGGTAAGCGTAGAAAATTCTGCATATTTTAATTTAAAATTATAAAATCACAAATTTAAAATAAGTAATTAAAATTTTTCATATAGATATTCAATTCATCTTAAAGATTTTACATTTAATGTCCGGAAAAAACACCGTACAAAAATTACCGTAAATGAAGAGGGTGAGCCTTGAATAAAGAAATGAAGGTCGTATTGTTAAGGCAGTAAAATAATAATGTATTATGCATATTTATTTATTAATATGAATTTTAAATTATTCGTCAATCTTTAATTTTATTGTTAAAAATATAATTTGCTTAATAATTTTCATTTTAAACTAGTTATGGCTAGTATTTAATACTGCTAAAAAACGTAGTTTAAAAGCATACCGGGTATATTGATCAATAAAATATTAAACTGTAATTATTATTGTACCTATATGTCTTCTAAAAGTTCAAACGGCCTATGTCCAGCAGTGGACTGCAATAGGTTGCTTATGATATTTAAAACGTTCATTTTTTAACATGCTTTGTCCACAGGGGACATTATTGTTTATTTTTGTGTTAGTTTTTGTATTTCAAAAAGTATTTGGAACTCTAAACTCGAAGATTGTCATTAAAATATAGCTACCTATAATGTCATAAAATCTACAAGGTTATGGCTATAACCTAGGAATACTTAAATTTGGTTAAATATATAGAAAAAAAATAATATTATGCTACATAAATCTGAAGATTTCACATAAAAGTAAGAGGTACGGCGGCTTCTGGTACTTTATTATACTTTCCCTTCTTTCTATTTACTGAAATATATTTAACTTAGTACGTATATATGTATATTTTAACAATTACGAAACATATGTAAATCGAAAGCTTCTGAATCCGACGTGCTCTGTAAGGATAAAGATATTTTGCACTCAGTGCCTCCTGCCCACTCCCTTAGAGACCTGGCGTAATGATATAATTACAATAATGTTAAACTTACTTATTTTTAAATAGATCGTTTCAATAAATGTATCCTGTTATGCAATTGGTATCGGCTATTTTTATATAATATAGGTACACAACGTGAGAAAAATATTAAAATTGTGTAGGGAGAACAACATCGAACAACGTGAATTGGATGCGATTAAAAAAGTTTCGTGAGATTAAATTCTTTTTTCACTTATTTAGAAGAACTAAACCATAAACACAAGAGCGAAAACGAAAAAATCCTCTGTCAGGCAACGTCGACATTTGATCAAAATTAATCTCAAAATTTGTCGTTTCGGTATCCCATACATACATACACATTTGGCTATCGTAAAATTGTAACAATGTGTGAAAATCTAAGTCCCGACCGCATCAGATGCGAGCCGTGTCGAACTATCAACCTAGCGAAACATATCAAACAACCGAAACCAGATATGCAGTTATATGACAAATGCAGTCCAACGCAAAGAGTAGAATGTTCTCGTATTACAGGTAATATAAATATAGACAAAGTAACCGAAACATAAAATCCCTAATCCTTTATAAATCTGAGCATTCAAAGCCATGTACGATACACTTGCATACTCGATAAAACTCTTGTTGGTTAAATATAGTAACTGAAGACTAGATTAACCTATATACACTGCAATACTTGTGCTTATAATATTCACAGTAATATTAGAAGCGTATGTATGTAAATACGCATCTACACATGCGTAACAGAAGTTACATCTAAGTTTGTTAAACCTCTAGTAAATTATGTTATCCCAGTACGCTGTTTCGTCTTGGTTACACGAACGGAACAACATTGTTCGGTAATAACGTCCTTCGCGGTATTGAGTTCAACCTCCTTAGCGCCTTGTTATCCTAGTATATATTACAACGTATGTAATGCCTAACAAATTGAGAATACCTTTATACATTGGTATATTTTAAACTTGGATACCTTTATTTATAACAAAAGCAGCTTTTTTATGAGCATTTTGGTTTTTTCTCGTAATTTCTAATAATTAATTGTGACATGAATTATTAAAGTAACGTCTTAATTAAAAAACTAAAAAAAGTTGCGTGTATACCGTACGTGAAAAAAACTTTCCCTTTGAAACGAAAAGTTTACATAAAAATTCTTATGATAATAGGTTTACGCGCTACTTATTGTAAATCATAATGTTAACTTTCATTGACCATGACATATTTGATATGTATTATTATTATTTTATACGTACCTCAGCAGCACACGTACATTAATTAAAAAATTAAAAACACTTTTCCAGCAACTCCATATTCTTATACCTACTTATAATTTACGGAACAACACATCCAATTACACATCGACAGCACAACTTCACTTTTTATACAATTAATTAACGTCAGGTTACCATTGAATTAAATCACGTCAACGTTGATGAGTCTCGAAGACACCATCCCTCCCAAAACCATCAAAACCCCTCCGAAAAACTCGCACTTGCTACCAGTGCAATTTTTTATTTTACCCCCATCTGTCTAAAACGTCATTTAAATCAAATCAGATACTTTGCAAATTTTAGTCTGAAATTCTAGATGTTAATAATGAAACTATTTCACAAATCATAACAGTATAATATGTACCTACATTTTTTGTATTTTTAACTGATTATTTAATAAATTGTTATAAGTACAAACTAAGATATAAATGAGGTTGTCTTAAACACAAATAGGTTCAAATAGGTTCAGAGCATTTTTTTTAAATGAACAATATTTTATGCAGAGCTCCCACTCCAGCCAACGTGTATAAAAGTATGCAGTAAAGAGGAATATAAGCTTAAAAAGAGTGGCAAAAGCTTAGTAATGCCTAAAATGCCACTGCCGTATGGACATGGGAAATTCATGTATATGGTTAAAGTAAGTATTTACCATAGATTATTTCTGTACTTTACAATTGAATATTTATTTTATCTTAGTGCTTATTTTTTTATGAAATTCAATCCTGTAGAGTTTTACCAAATTTTTAGCACACAATTTATTCTGTCATTGCGACAAATGCGACAAAATTGCGACAAAAAATCGAGTGTTTTAAAGTACTTATGTAATACATAGCAGGGTACACTAATTAATTTAGGTGCTAATAAATTAGATATGAATAATTTTGTATCCGATAATAAATAAAACTGTAGTCGTACGTTTTGTACAACCTTACAATTTTATAAGTGGACAAGAATAAGCCTAATAAAATTATCGTCAGATAAACGTTTTTATCCCGCCCCCATCGAAAGAAATTTCACTATGAAGATATTAATTTAATCAGGAAGCTTTATAAATGGTTATAAACAAGATTTACATTAAAACAATGCTTTAGTCTTATTATTTTTACATTTTGCGTTCCGGTCAATTAGAACTGATATGATGAGTTCATAAAATCCTGGTAATGGACGTTACCATGTACCGAATCTTGTCATGTCGCCCGTGTACTTTCGATTTCGAATATGGAACATCATCGGTTTTACCTTATTGCAACTTGTTTTAAAACTTTTACTATTTATTATATTATTGTAAATACTGCTATTTAAGCGATTTATAGATATTGAAAATATTTTTCACATTACTACACAATTGTTTGTGTTTTTCATGAACTTCAATTTCTTTTTTCTTTCTTCATTCTCAAGTTGTGAGTTTCATTGTATATGTATATGAGTATATCATATTAAAACATCCATATTTTAAACGGGTATATTTTGGATATCGACAACTGTAATTCGTGCTGTTGCTCCAGCTACGATGGTGAAGTTCTTGTTAGTTACATTAAAACAAAATATTATCTGTCATCAGGCTGGTATCCTAGTCGGTGCGGTATATTTCACATACACGCAGGGAGTTTGGGGAGACCAACAAGATGTCTCTGAGTGCATTCGTCGTTGGCAGGAATACTTACGCAGCATCAACACCAGACGACCGCCAGTTTTTGATAATTGCGGTAATGTTGTGGTAAGTTGCGAGGATTTATACATTTTGTAATGTAAAGCATGCAGAGCATATAAGTAAAACGGAGTTTTCAACGTGAATCATTATGACGTTACACAATCTACCAGCGTAATATACCAATGTACCTACATAATATTTTTTACACTACCTAGCTCTTTCCACTAAACTGGTGACAATATAGTACAATTTAAAACCTAACTCAGACTTGATATAGTCTCATCTCATTTCTTATGCGAGTATATTTGAAAAAATATGTAAACATGAAATTAGTCAACCGATTTACAACTTTAATGTTTTATTTTTTTCTACTGAAAAATACAAACTTGTTGAAAAAAATATATTGCTTATGTAATATTATGTCTTACGTATCGGTTTTTTAAACATTAAGAAAATACTTATATTTCGTTCTAAGTACCTATCAGGAAGTGACGGTGACAGAACCGCCTTAAGAAATGATATAAAAAAATTAAATATAAAAGTTGTTTAGACAAAGAATGTGACATATATTTTTATGTAACGGCCTACATCAATAATTCATCACAACACAAAAATCTAAATTATATTGCACCTCCCAATTCAATAGCGCGCGTATACAAAACAACCAATAGTAACGTTCGTTGCTATGAACAGTTACTGTTACTGTATATTTATAACGTCCTGGTACACATTTCTCGTCTAGACAACGAAGTTGCGTTTCGTTAAAACAACACCTTCGAACTTCGAAACGTCTACTTGCAATGCGCGCTCTCCGCATATTGACATTATTTGTTCCTCCGTGCGAAATACAGTAAGTGAGACTATAAGACTCGACTACCTGTTTCTATCGTCTGAGTTCCTAGTCTGCGTGTACCATTTCTGCGAGACGATATGACGTAGCGAAAATGACCTCACTCCGATATACTTTTATACTCTTTACTCTCATGTGTGTTGTCTCTACAGAAATAGCTGGTGATTCTGTGCGCCATGAAATCCTAGTACGAGCACGTGCACAAAATACTACGGACGTCATTCCTTTGACGTTTCATTCATTCCAGCACATTACAGTTCATTCCACCCATTCACCAACTTAAAATGTTGAGATCTTTCTACAACTGTACAACGAGATTTAATTATGTATGTATAATTACTAAAAACTATATGACTCAAATATCATTATTATTAAACATTGTTTTTAAATATGTAGTACCTGTACTTAAAAAACATTAAAACGAATGATGATAGGATGTACGGCATACATTGTGATTTTAGCCGTACAAAGTGCTACAATTATGCCGGAAATAACTTCCTTGAATTGATAACGCCCCGATGGAACTGGGTCATATCATTGACAATGTTCCATTGAGTTGATAAACCTTAAAAATGTTAAACTGCATGTTATTTCTAGCGGATCAAGTGTAATCTTTAAATCGTTTGTTTTTTTGCAGCAAAAACCAACGACTGACAGCTTTCTGGCTCCGATTTATTCAATGTATAAAACTGCTGTAACTACGTGTTTTTCAGGTAAAATTGTAATGAAAACCGGTAATTTCATAGTTAGGTAATATGGAACTATTTTGTACTGAACTGAAATGTTATCGTAAATCGTCGTCATCGTGAGGTGCTACTGGCTAAGAAACTACCGTCAGACGATGTCAATTTCCCCAAAATGTCCATAGATTAAATAAATATGGAAGTTTAAACGTTCAGCTGTCGAACAAGATACATTCATGTTTTTATTAAACTTAGGAGCATGTCAAAGATAATTCTCAATAACAACAACATTTTTAGTAATTTTCTGAATTTCTAATTGAAAAAAATGTTAAGTTTTCATTTCATGACCATTACACATTTTAATAATTATGTCAACCATTTCAGGTGTTGTGAAAGTGCCTTTACTAATAAAATGCGCATATTTCGACTACCTGGAGGCCCTCAGGAGGAAACAGGAGGAGGAAGATAAAGAACGCAAAATCAGGAAGAGAAGCATTTGAAACAGTAACTTTATTTTAAATAACAAGTAAAAAGGTTTTCGATTAATTGTTAAATGTTTTTTCACCTGTTTTATAAAATCGTGATTTTTATACCTTTCATTATTCATTTAGTTTTCTATATTGACAAATAAAATAATAACGCAATGTTGATTTTTTATTGGCATAATACATAGCCTGCAGTACTGCGATTAAGCAACAGTTGAAAAAAAAACTGAGCGCATAGATTTTTTTTATAATTATGGTTACCATTGGAGTTTTTAAATTAGGTGACTTACACTGTAATAATAAAAAAGATATTATTATTAAATCCTAGCGCCGCGTCAATTATGAGGAGGCAGAGAACGCCAAATGATAAATATCCTTAGAGAATTATGATCATCTGCTACATTCAACACTCTTTAATAACAGTAATTTAATAAATCTATTAGAAACTGTATTTTAAATTAAAATTATCTATATAAAGGTTTATTTTAAATATCATAAGTGAAATGGTTGGTAATTTTTATTAATCGCAAATGTTTGACGATACTTTTATTGCACTTTATTCATTTTATATACACCTGTCAAGAAATATTAATGCTCTATGAAAATCTGTCATGGCGTCGACGCATCTCTGAGGTATGTATGTCAAAGAAAGCGCTATTCTCCTCTTGAACACCGCCCGCGAGCATGTACTCCAAGTGCCGGATGTAACAGATTGCTATCCTGGAAAAATATATTAGTTTGTACATATGTACATACATATATCTTATACGAGTACATTGATCTGTAGAAAACAAGAAAAGTTTTTGTCATTTGAATACATAACTTTCAAAATAGGACTGTCAAAGCACACAGGATATTCTGCGATTAGGCAGAGGGCAGCACCATTCACATACTCGGGGACTTGCTTGTACCAGAAGAAAATCACCAGTACCCAGCCTAATTGCATTCTGTATTATCAATATGCCAGACGCTCTATGCCGTCAGATTACTGCCAATTAACTGCATTTGTTTTGTTATCTATACTAGCCAAAATTATCTAACTGCTAATCTAAATGCAACGATCCAAAACGAGTCTTTACCAAGACACGCCGATTCGGTGTCTTGCATCACGTCTGGCCAATTAATTGTTTTGTCACCTACTCATAAATTGTAGAATTGAAATTACATCCGTAATTTATAACAATAATAATTAAAGAGCAAAGTTTGGTTGCCTGTAATTGTGAAAACAGCTTTATAACATCACGACACCACATAATATTCACCTTGAATATGGCTGTGTCCAATCAATAACCTGCCACCCAATTCCGCCAAAGGTTTTCCATTAATTCCGATTCCCGGGGGTCAGATGTAATAGAATTCAAGTATAAAAGGTCTGGCACAGTCACAGCCCTTCATGGGTTTCAATAACCCACTGTTATTTCCAAATAATAATAATGGAGACAGCAGTTGTTTTCGCTATAATCATTACTTAAGAATTCTATTGAGAGAAATACCTTGAAGATTACCTTAGGCATTCGATCTTGGAATACTTCTTTTTGGAGGGCTTAGTGACTGGCAGCTTGGAACGTAGCAGATCGAAGGCTCGATTCATGTCACGCATCCTTGTCCGCTCTCTATCGCACGCAGTTTTCTTATATTCTGAAATAATTATTAAGCTATAGGTAAAAAAATATCAAATTTCACAAGGGTAAGGTAAGACTTAAGGAACAGACGTAGGTAGAGGGTGAGTATAGGTCTTTACGTCAAGTACTGATTGATAGGGGAGTCAAAAGTCTCAGAAACCAGCGTGCACGTATGAAGATAGTAATGCAGCTGGAAAAACCAGGTCATCAGGGATTTTTGGCACTCGATGTTCTCTGTCCATCCCGTAAGAGTCCTGGCATGATATAGATAATAATAATTCACGTTATTTAAAGTCGAGACCACATCCAGCGCCAAAGTTAATAACTTAGTAAGGAATTTGCTAACCTATGCGCTAGCTAGCCAACCGCTGCAATATATTAATCTTCTATTCTGTATAATCTTGATCTTAGTATGAATGGGATATATTTCACAAGCAAAGGTTAAAAAGGGTCGCAGCGCATGTACGGCTAGCGCAAGTATGAGCTAGGATCGTGACCCGACGCCAGTTCCCCATTCCAGGACAAACTACTTACTAACAAGTGGGGAAGCATAGTCATGTACTGTAAATTTAAATAAATCTTTAGAACGTTCCAGAATGCAAGACGACAGTCCTACTTTTTGTCTACCCACACTTGAAAGCCTGGATAATGCTTGACAGTTTAACTTTCGCTTGCAATCCTTTATGATTGTAATGTTCCAAATGACAATTCTATACGTCATAGTTTTCATTCAAATTTACCATTAATTATTATGACTCATGTATTCACTATTATAACCTATCTCTCTAGAGATACAAAGATCAAAAACCATCTATTATTGTATAACCATTTATTTTTTGCCATACAATCGTTTACCTTTTTCCAGCTGTAAGGCTCTCTCCTTCCAGTTCATCGTGGAGTCTTGTTGGTGGATGTCATCTCCTGTAAACTTAGGGTTGTCTTGGGATTCATGCGAGAAGTCCAGGGACGATTCTGAGTTTGCCGTGTCATGTAAAATTGCTGATTCTCTGAACTCTTCGGACTCATAGTATCGGGGACCTTGAATAACGTGTAATTTTTTCTTATAAGATTATATTTTCATAGGTAAATTAATATATTTGTATAATAACGTTTATAATTTTCTGATTTCAATATTTCTACTTTCGATTCAGGCATAAAGTATTGAAGTAGTTGAGGAATAAAGTCAATATTAAGTCAACAAAATTACTAATATGAAATTTAAAACATGTGAGCCCTAGAAATTAGTCATCTTAAAGAAATAAGTCGTCACAAATGAATATGTCTTTTGAAATGAACCATGCATATTAGTTACATTTCATGTTCATTTTAAAGCAGGCTTAATAAAAGCGCCATCTACGGAACTTGCGCGTAAAACTCAAATAAATCAATCTGATTCTGTTTTAAATACTTTTAATCTTACGTGTGACTAATTGGTTTTTGCAAATACACATAATATTGTTTTTATAACTTACCTTCGTGTGCCGATTGGTCCAGTTCATGAGGTCTAAAGTACGTTATTCTTCTAGGTTCCGTATAGTCTTCGAGTACATACGACCTGTGGTGCGATATTGTTTTGTCGTACTTCTTATGTGAGAATGTGAGTTCTTCTTTGGGTTTCTCATCCTGCCTGCCAATTTCTAGAATTACACGATCTTCTGATTCTCTCTTCTCTTCTTCCTCCGTCTCTTTTAACACTGTATAATTGGCTATTAAAGGTATCGGTGCTTCTTCGTCGTAGTTTTGATTGTACATGGTTATTTTTCTAATTTTCACGATATCATGATCATATCACAGATCACATTTAACTGTTACAATTCTCGAAATGTCACTTGGGCTATATTTTTGTCCGTCTTTTCCCTACCTGCCTCTGCCAGGGACTGTGTCATACAGTTTTCTGTGCTATTGTCATGCATATTCGATTAAAGATGTGTGGTATTGTGTGCACAAGTGTTTTCATTCTGCTTTTAGTTTCGAAGGAGCTCCGTGCGTCTCCGCTTTGTGTTGTACCATTGTTGTTAAATGTTTGTTTTGTTACTAAAATGTGTAATATTTTGTTTAACATTAGCTTAGCATCGTGTATTGTGTATTATTACAATTTAGTTTCAATTAAACTTGTGTCAGATCGACATACATCGAAGTTTCATTTATTAAATAAAATGCTTTCGTATATCACAAATACGTTTATTTATAAAAACCTTCAAACTAGGACACAATGAGAGCACGCTGTATAACAGCAGAAACACATGCGGCTTACGTTAGCGGAGAAACAGATCAACAAACAATTACATTATAGATAGATCCTGGCCTCCTGGCACGTACATGACTGCAAAATAAATGCTTTTTTCAAGATTTTATATCCCTATATCTGTATGTAGTATGATGGTGAACGAAAACGTTATGAAGAAACCTGCAAAATGATAATTCTCCATATTGTTCACATACAATATAAAATTCAACCACTTGATTAGCATTACAGACTGACCTCGTTATTTTGAGATAAGTCCCAGTAAGGAAGGTCAGAATGGAAGATACTTTCATACATACACAACAATT
>DWTO01005551.1:0-10648 GCA_018244755.1 Jemadia pseudognetus
GGATCCCCAACTCGCATGGCCAGCGTGGGGATGACGGGTATAATAACTTAGGGGAGGCCTGTGTCCAGCAGCGGACTGAAATAGGCTGATGATGACGATGACTGTCGCAAGAGGATATTTTACAGAAACTTTCAAGAGTTTTCAGAGTAGGATAGGATAGTAGCATTTACGAAGTAGTATTGGAGTACGTAAATAGTTGAGATTTGAGGTGTGTGGCAATAGACTATGTGGGACGTAAGCGTATCTGGTGAAATGTGGGAGAATACTACCCTCCTCTGCGTATCTGTATGGGGATTACAGACGTGATGTTACGTTAATTATCATTTAATAGTTATATGCTATCTGTTCGGAAGGTGCTTAGTGGAGAAGAAGCACAGTAAACTTACTAGAAATAATACTTACAAATGAATTTACATTACTGTGATTTGTATATTGAAATGGCGTAAATGCTTTTGGGGTAGTCGTTTTGGGCAGTTCTTGCTCAGTCGGATATTTTTCCAGTGCTTTATATTTTAGTACCTCAGAGCTATGGTTACTTAAATATTATGTTGTAGAAGATGAACCTATTTATTGGTATTTACATAAAAAAAAAATTTGATATAAACAATTCCACAATTCCAGTTATACACGACCTCGAAGATATAAAAGCTGTGACAAGCACATTCGTCGAGAAGCCGTATTTTTATAATTTCGGGAAGCCGTGGCTCGGCGATGGATTGATAACGGCGCCAGGTGAGATACCGAAATTACAAAAGACGATGATAATGATGATGATACCCGCAACAATATTTGTTGCTTTCGGTTATTTCTTTAGACTGTTGTTATAGAAATAAGTTATTAAAACAAATATCCCATTATTAATTAATGAAGATAGTGTAACACGCAGAGTGAGCCTACGTATAGTCGTGTTTTCCGTAACTAAGCAGCGCGTTCCTGCATACCTCTGACGTTCGATCGCAGCAGCTAATGTACGAGTAAGCAGTTACGACTTACGAATATCTACATATATTAGCTTGCGTGTGTCGTAGTGTTCAAGATCCATGGTGACAATAAATGTGATGTCATTCCATTAAATAGTCAATAAATTGCAGGCGCAGTCTGGAAGAAGAACATAAAAATTCTAGCAACTGTATTCTCTTCAAGCGCCGTGGATGGATTTCAAAATATATTTAATTATCAAGCGCGGAAGTTGGTTCAATCCTTGAAAATGGAGGTAGGGCAGCCGCCCTTCGACGTGAAGCAGAAACACCTGGCTGGGATCACCTTGGAGGCTATATGCAGTACATAATAATGATATTATAATAATTATTTGTTCAAACTCGGGAAATCACCCCCATTGTTGAATCATAGGGTCTACATAGAAATTTAATTCCGAACGAGAATTATCTTACCAAATAACTTTGGGATAATTTTTAATGTTCCAGATATAGCCCTGGGTGTTCCCAAAGACGCCGAGAGTTATGTCACGGAGGAGTACTATAAAGCGTTTGATAAGACAGTGGACCTGTTGCTAGTGAGAGGGGCCAACATCTTTATGCACCCGGACTGTTTGTTTCGTCTCACGTCCGCTAAAAGGCTAATGGACAAATATGTTAAGCGTCTGCACAGCGTGTCTGACAGGGTATGGTAACATTTTTTCTACATAGATGCTATCTATTTGTCCTTAAGTTTTTCCGTGATTAGTGATCCTGATTGTTGAGCCGATGGTTATAAGTTTGATTCCCACAGGACAAATATAAGTTTGCTTTGTGACTGGGCGCAAAGTCATGTATATACCCAGGACGTATCTAGAAATTCATATACAATTTATCAACTATCTGCTTCCTATAAAACAGGATCTGACATATAATGTTTTAAATTATAAGATCACGGTAGAAACGGAAAGCTACTTTTAATAAGGAAAAGAAAATGTTGCCGTATTATTTCTACTGGAATTTTACGAAACGGAGACACAGTGTGATGGTATATATGATTTATTTCAGATATTGAGAGAAAGACGAGAATGTAAAAAATCAAAAGAGGACTATGAATTAAATAATAATAATTCAGGTACACATACTATAATTAGAAAATTTGTAGCATGTACTGTTTTGCCCTTTTAGTTCTTCGAGGAGAACTATGTTTAAGAGTGGAACGATAAAAGGGTAAAGGCGATGTAGGTGATCAAATTTATAAATGAATCAAATTAAAAGATTAATTGTATAACATTATGCAACATGACTTGTCTTGTAGAACACTGCAAACTAAAGCAATGGGTAAAGATTCCCACATGCTAATGTACCTACAATAGTTTTTAAAACTAAATTTTTTGATATATAGGTACTCATTTGTTGAGAACGATAATGATCAATGGTTTTTTAATGTCACTAATGTTTATTTGTTAAAGTAACATCACTAATAGCGCCTACGATAATATTCTTTATAGGTACGAATGAACGCGGATTTAAATCGTTTCTGGATATTCTTCTCGAACTAAACGCAGAGGATCCTACGTTTACCGACCGACAGATCAAAAACGAAGTGGACAAGATCATGCTGGCTGGACAGGAAACCGTTGCAACTGCTCTTTTTTATACTTTCTTGATGATCGGATGCAAGAAAGATGTGCAAGATAAGTTATATGATGAGTAAGTGCCCATTATGAGTTATCTGAGAACGAATGAAACTGGATATTGTTGTATGTTAGTATGAAAGAAAATCCGAATATAATTGTATGAAAATTTGCCAACCAACTCTTTCACTTTTTTGTCGCTTTTTCAATGATATATCTAAATGCCACATTGATGGATACGTGACTTCTAGATTCTTTAATAGTAAAATTTATTTTTTATAAATAATGCAACAACATTTAATGATTAATACAACGCGTAGATGTGTCCATGGCTGATAGATATGTATCCAATTTCTTATCTCACTTGGAACTGAAAATTTCGATTGAATTCCTCTTTATTACGAACTCTACAAGGGTTAGGTTCAAACATATCAAATAAGCTCAATTTATTAATATTGGATAACCACAACATAACGTCTGACGCAATTGACAAACAGAATGAAAGTAAGTAAGAGCGAGCGGGATGTGACGAAGGAAGACCTCAGCCAAATGACGTATTGCGAGGCTGTTATACGCGAAGCTCTGAGGCTCTTCCCGCCTGCGCCTGGGGTCATGCGCCTCTCGGACCAAGACCTGCAGCTCAGTGAGTGTACAGAATGCAAAACATTTTGTGCTTCGGTCTGAAAGGCGTGGTTGCCAGTGCATGTGAATAGTACAAATGACCATTACCGTCCTCAAGAGTATTAACTTGTCTATAACCGACTTCAAATAGGATTGATATTAATTAGTACTGAATCGATTCATACTGGTTGCACTAAAGCCACTAACTCGATTTTTGTAACTCTTTGTAGCAATATAATTTAAGAGTTGCTCAGTAACCATATTATTTACTCTGCATACGTTGTCATTACACGGCTGTGTGTTTATGTAAAATATTTCTATGTATTTATTATTCTATTCCATTTAAAAAATATTTATAGAGTCATGTAAGATTCCGGAGGGTGTACCTATCATTATCAACATGTTTGCAACGGGACGCTTGGAGCGTTACTGGGGGTCGGATGCGCAGGAGTTCCGACCGGAGCGATGGCTCTCAGATGACGTACCTGTGGGAGGGTTGCTGGCGTTCAGCTGTGGGAAACGAGCATGCATAGGTAAGTAACTGTTACCGAGTTTTAATAACCGCTGTGTTGTAAATAATTTAATACAAACCACTTTATATTTATTTCAGGTAAGAAATATGGAATCGCAATAATGAAGACAATCATTGCGCATAGCGTGAGGGAGCTTGTGTTTATATCTGAAGCTGATAAAATGGAGCTCAACCTGGGTGTGGTACTGCGACCAGCTTGCGGGCACCTGCTACAAGTCCACCTGCGAGAGTAACCAGCTAATAGACTAGCGATAACAACCAGATAAAGACATCTCAGTGGTGGGAACGATTTCAGATTGTTGTGAAATTTATACAGCTTGATCGAACGTTACTATAAATGTCCCATGACAATATTAGGGTTAGGTCTCATGAATTTTAGCATTGACGGAAAAGTTAGAACATTTCTAGTAAGTTCATACATCGCTTGTTTTTTGTCAACTATTATGTTTCGGTTTGATTTTATTCATTCATGTAATGTTATAACTTACAAAATGTTTCTGTACGGTTTTGTCATACTGCAGATAATGTTTATAAGTATTGTAATCGTTACCTGCTTTATTTTTTTCATCAGAATCTTACATAGTTCTTAACTGAATTTATATCAAGCAGTATCGGAGTGAATAGGTACTTAAAGCAAATAAAAATAATATGTTTAATAATAATAACTCTGTTTAAATTAAATCATTTTCTAGGTCTAAAATTACAAATTATGTTAAAATCATGGAATTCGTGTGACGTAATTTATGGATGGCCCCTTACAAGTAAAATCTTTCCTACAAAATTTATAGATACGATATTATTTAATTTAAAAAAGATTTTTTTTAAACTAATATTTTTTATTTAATCTTCGAAGTTTTAATAATTACATAAAATATAAAGATCTGCACGGATCATAACACGGCTCAATATTAATTTCTTGACTCATTTTTTATTAACGGTCGACCTAAGGGTAGTGTACGCTGAGTAGACTGATCTCAAGATCGACATTAAGCTCGTGAAACTCAATACGGTTATGCCGCCAGCAGAAAACATAAAGGTCTTCTGAGAGTTTTGTAGCATCAGCAAAATAGTCTTCATATTGGCTGAATTAAAATGTTCCCATTTGGAATCGTACATCGCATTCTCAAGTTTAATGCACGCATCTATTACTCTTTGTCCTATCAGACAATCCATTGTTACCTGCATTAGTGTATACGGTATTTCTATGTATGTATTTTCAAGACCTCCAAGCAATTCAGCAATTAGACCAACTGTGAGCAACATGAATTCTATTCCTATTGCACCTCTGACGGCTTTCTCCATTTGCTGTAGAAGGTCAACATTTACCACGTGTCTTTTAATTATTTCTATTAGCTTTATTTTTATATATTCATTCACTACTATGTTCTTGTAAACAGTTTTGTTTATAATTTTATTGATATTATATTTCCTGTAATGTTTATTGGCATCTGCCCACACGCGTTTTATTTCTTCGCTCAAAGCCAGAATTTGCGCTTCCGTGTAGCCGGATAGAACAATTAAAAATGCTGTTATATTCGCTGTTAAATAACAAGTGAATATTACGCCGCACGCTGACAAGCCGAACGCCATTTCGTAGTTAGGCGACTCTTGCATTGGTTCAAGACCTGTTGGTTTATAATATAACATATATTATCGTTATATACGGATAATATAAACTGATAAATTTAATAAACCAATAAACTTCATTTGATTTTGATAAATTGTACCGGAGCTTATTTCGTATTTTGTGTTTGGCTGAATGATTATTATTTCGCATTTATATTTTTTCTAAATCCTTACCATAGAAGATAAAGGAATCTTCCATCAAATGTCGCCCAGGAAGGATGATGGGCTTAATGCAGTATACGATTCCGTTACTCATTATAACTATCCAGAACACCATGGCGCGTCTCTTCACGACTCGAAGTGTTTTGCGCATGTTCTTAGCAAAACGAGTTTCGGGATCGACTCTACTATCGTGGTTCAGAAATTCAGCTACAATTTTCCTTATGAGATCTCTGTGAAGATAAGATGTATTATAGAAATCAATCAGATTCTACCGCAATGGAAAACCTATGTTTTTACCTACTTCTGAAGGTACATGTAGACCATCTTGGAGGTAGCAATTTCGCTTGCGATGCCAAGGGAAAATACCACCATGGCAGCAACGATGTCCCCTGTTTCTGCGCATTTGACGAACACGAACCAGACCACGGATAACAAATACACATAGAAATAGCTCAAACTGATCACAGTTGTTAATATGTAGAAGATGAGTGGGATACCTGCAAAATCGTTCAAAATAGAGTATAGTAATGTAACATCACGCTTATATCTGCCCGAAGAGGAAGGCAGAGCAGAGTAATACATTCCCACCTTCCTATCATCAGTTACGTTACACGCACCATTGTGGATAGATGCCTAAATACATCGAGCACAAATCCAAATTTCGAGGTACTATTTGGAATTATCAGTGAGTAAAAGCGAATAAGACCCGTCTCAGGAATCGAACCCGGGTCTCCTCGCTCGGCAGTCGCACTGCAACGACTCATACAAGGAGGCAATCGAATTAATTACAGTACAAAGCTCCACTTATTGGCCACGTGTACCTGAACACCAGCGTAGGAAAAGTAGCTTTTAAACGTAGATAAAAACTTGACCTCTGTTCGGATGCAATACCTTCAGGTTACCATATAGTTATTCAATGATAAAAAAGTTTGCAGAGTATTGGATACCATTCTCATGTCGTGGGTCGATGTCTAAGGTCAGCACTCGTAATAGCGTCGCCACGTTCCAAAGCATGGTGGGCAGGTCGCAATATTCTAGACCAAACTTCCTTACATTCTCTAACATTGTGTTAAGCACCTGAAACGTAACAAAATGACAAAATGTCTAACTTTCTATCTAAGGATTTCAATCACCACTTTGGAAATGTAATACTTTTTGGAAATGTAAGCATTATATTATATAAAAACTTTACTAATCATTAGGCCATATGCAGTGTGATATATTAATGAACAAAACAATATCTCTGTCTGATTCTCTTTGTGTTACACGAATTTCAAATACGAATAAAGTACTTTTCGCAGTGACCCTCCTATTACATCGAAAACATATTGTATCCATCATTATATACAAAACACCAAAACGATTTCGTTTTGGTGTTTATTGAATGATTACCCAATGTATGTGGCAACTATTTAGTTTTCACATACATTGGGTAATCATTCAACAATACCAATAGAAAAACAATTTAAAATCGAAATTTCATACCGTATTTTGCAGATGATTTTTGTCTCGAAATGAACATTAATATTACAGAACCACATTGAGCAAAATCCCCAACGATCGTTTATGAACGAGCCTCTGCCCCTTGTAGGAAGTCGCGAGAGAGCTCTCCGCGAACTTTATTCCGCAGACATGCTCATTGTTTTGTTCTTTCACGTCTACCTTTCGTTTCTTCAGGAGTTTTTTTCTTTTCTTATGCTTGAACTTTGTCAAGGTGTAAGCAGTTGATGTACGAGTACGTATTTAACATCTTGCCAGTAATCCCCGAAGAGGTAGACAGAGGAGTGTACACTCCCACGTTTCACCAGTTACGTTTATGTCCCACTATGGAATAGGTGGTGAGCCTATTGCCATACATCGGTCCCACATTTATTTAGATATACTGATCATTAATGTTCGTTTAAACTTCGCTGTCGGTCTTTCTTTTGCAAGAGTCATATATAGTCATGGTATGATTAGGTTAACTCTTTTTTATATTTCGAACGATAACAAATACCGATAAATATTGAAATATAAATTATTACATACTTACGAGTACAACGGCTCAAATATCGAAGTAAGATGTATTTAGTTTCGCCATACGCAGCGGCAATAACTGCTCGTTCATATATTCTTGTAATTAGTAAAGATCCGATTGTTTACCAAGATTCCCCTAAGTTTGTTTATCATTATTCATTGTTGACTCACAGATCATGCCGCGCAAACTAGCGCAAAGCGATTTTCTCATCCGTTGTCACAAATATATATAACGCTCGCAATTATTAGTAGCAGAAGGATGTAAAGGGAACATGTACGTACTATATGAAATATGTAGTACTAACGTATTACAAACATGCAGTAGTTTCAGGAAAGGGGACTGTTTCAATAAAATCATAGAACACATAATAGCAAAGAAGTGGCTGATTTTTTTTGTTTAAATTTTGTTGTAACATGAAAGATTTCTATTTGTATTGAATGTACTGATATTGATTTCAAATAAATTGCATATATAAATATATACTTAGGTAAATAATCTTGTACTAAAACGATTTTGCGTTCATTATACAAATACATATCTTTAGTGGTAAACGAACCTACGACCAGCGGCTCACTGAGTCGGCGACTCAAAGGCCAGGTTCACAGAACACTAAACCAACGGTACACTGAGCAGACAGTAAATTGCGGTTTGGTACATGTTAACGATTTCAGCCTTAATAAATCTTTGCAAATAATATGTGCTACATTATTAATAATTACAACAGAAATTATCTTATCATATTTGTGTTCCACTTTACTTCACAATTCACTGAAATCAATAAAATACATAAAAGTAAGACTTGATGTTTCAATTTGTCTTATTATATTAACCAATATTCATCATTATTAGCAGCGTACTGCAGTCCACTGATGAACATAAGCCTGCCCTGAGATGTGATGTCTATAATTGCCACGCGCGGCATGTTGGTTGGGGAATCGTACCGCAGAGTACAGCCTCCCGGACCGCCTACTCTGTTGTCTGTCGGTAGCCAGGCAATTAGTTGTGAACCTACATTGCGATCTTATTTATTATATATATATAGATTAGTCTGTAGGTATTATTGTTATTAATCGATATATTAAATACAATGTATGTATTACGTATAATATTGTCCCTGAAATATTTTTGTGGCATGTCTGTTTGTAAGCTCTGTGGACATCGCTATGTATCCAATCGATATTAACAACAGTACTAATGACGACATCGCTTCAGCAAATTCATTAAATTCATTTACATAAAGATGTAGGTACACACGCATTTTTTATCGGAACGTGCGTCGTTAGATGATGCCTTAAATGAAGTGGTCAAGATTTTGATTTAGCTAAATAGGCTCACCACCTATTCCATAATGGGACGTAAACGTAACTGGTGAATTGTGGGAGTGTTCTACACTCCTCTGCCTACCTCTTCGGGGATAACAGGCGTGATGTTACGTAAATAGATATAGAACTAATGACATAAAGAAAATGCGCATAAAGTCGAACGATTCCATAAAATTCTGCCAATTTGAGCCGGCATTCGATTCAAGGTAAGGGTAGCTTTGATCCCCGGCTTTGTGGTCTTCGTGACTTCCGAAGTGATTTTATCCGCAGTCGCCATTTGAAGAACGGCTAATATATTCGAGTGTGGCGCGGCTCGGTTCTCTAGAACATTCTCTAAAAATATAATGTGCTTATTCACTCAACGAAGTGTATAACCGAATTCGGTAATGTTTTGTGATTTGCTTAAAGTTTACCATTTTTGAATATTATTGAGAACGAGAACATTTGAAGGAGGTTTCGTTTAGTACCTAATATTCCATTTAAAAAGCATCTCAAATGTGACATTGAACTTAAAGATACAGTTAAGATCCATAATTACAAACTGTTAGAATCGTGTATTACTAAAACCAATTGAAATATTGAAATTTTTGGTCTAGGATTTAATCGTTCGTTAATAAAATGACTGCTTGGATTCCACAAAAACTTTCGATCTAAGTTTGACAACTGACATAAGAAACATATGTACATAAGAAACATATGTCGTTATCGCCCTCGAATCGGGAATATGAATAATAAATCAAAATGCTGCAATTAATTACCTTCAACTATCGAGGATCAATGGAAGTGTGAAAATAACATGCTTTGAATATTGAAGTAGGTAATAAACTAATAACTAATAACTATACGATGCAGTATTGAATCTTTCTTAAATAATTAGGGGTAGGGTACATTTCATATATTTTCATATTGTAGAATTCGTTCGCGTATTCTTCTTATAAATATTATGTTTTCACGTTAGATCCCTTATGAGGTAGACAGAGAGTTGGCAATCTGACGTGTTTATCCTAGAAAATTGTCACGTTAAAAAACTTTAAAGGGAAATAAACGCCCCCCGGCTCGGTTGGATGACGAGCTGCAAAATGCTACAGCCAAAAGCTGAATGCGTCAATCCGAGGATATGTCGCGGTGGCGCGCACTGGGGCAAGCCTATGTCCAGCAGTGGACTGAGTGATGATAATGATAGGAATTGGGATATACATAAGTATCGTCCGGGCGAAGTAATCTACACCTATATCTGCCGTGGATCAATTGCTACATTAATACTTTTTCTTCTGAAATGGGAGGTTTCCGTTCTATCACATCTAATAACTGGACTAATTTACAATCACTTCTATTCGTGTAGGTTTCTTCCCACCTGTTAACATTAATTGACTCTGCAATAGTATTGTCAACAGCTAACACTAACTGACATTAAGTCCTATTCCCACAGATTGTATAAGGTCAGGCGCAGATGCCAACAGCGGTGGCGGCCACTCGTCAGTGCTGTATGCTCGTTTAATTTTCTCTCAATCGAATCAATCGAATAGTGCCCGACCTGGGATTTTAACCCAAGTGTTCTGGATACAGAATCCAGCATCAGCAGTCACGCTTGCAACCAACACGACTAACGATACAGTTATTTCATAGTAATGTTCTAAATAAATGTATATCATTTTATTTTAAATATGGTGGAAAAAAATAAGTAGTGCATAATATATATGTAGTTTATTGCTACGAGTACCTATATACATATTAAATGAAATTATTGTTTTGATATAAATCTAAATTTCATTAATATCATTAAAACTATTCATATTGGTATTTATTTCTTCATATTC
>DWTO01005552.1:0-10647 GCA_018244755.1 Jemadia pseudognetus
TCATTGTTGTCACTATCGTCTCATAAATGGTCATCGCATAATAATATCCATAATTAAGTATTAAGTAGTAAAATATTGGTATTATTTGGTATTAAGGTTATGTTTTAACAGTAAATGACATGTCATTGACATTCAATGAAACTCGTTTAAAAATTAATTTTAAAATTAAATAAAAAAGAAAGGTTCTTTGTTCAATTATCTTTGAATTTATGAATAAAATATTTTGAAATAAGATTTACGAATACTCTATTTCATGTAAATAGGCTTAAAATGAAACTAGGAAAGAAATAATCAATAAAAAGAATGATCGGTAATTGTCGGTGTATAATTTCCGAACATATGTGGATTCAAAAACTGTGCATAGACAACCTAACGTGGGGCATACAGAATACCCTTTTACGTCGCCAAGTTCATAACGTACGTTTAAGTTTAAAGCACGTTGTGACGTCACCCGTTATTAGCACGGAAACGTTTGGTCATACGGAATAAGGCCCCAGGATTGTAACAGGGATTGTATCACTGCAGTCAGTATTTGCCATAGATGTAGGATATGCTATATCTATGGTATTTGCCCCATTTTAGGCTGGTCTAGAATGATATAGTTTAATATTGTATAGGATCTAGTACTAGTATAATGATGGACCGGCAACCACACCATTCAAATTGAAACACAAATATTTATTCTTCTTCATGCTACCGTATACCATATTCTAAAATAATTACTAATTAGATAAATTAATCATTATTACTTTCTTTTTCTTGGTTTAATTTTGTTTTAAATTCATATTGACTGTCTTGTTGGTCCTATTGGTTACAAGTGTGCTTACCGTTCGGGAGGTCTTGGGTTCAAATCCCTCCTCTCCTACTCGTCGTCCCCCTCATGCTCTAACTACCTCTTTGGGGATTACAGGCTTGATATTATGTTTAAATTTCCCTTATCACTTATAACCTTTTTGAGACGCAAAGGACATCATAATATCTTTTAGTAATAATGTCGTAATTAATTTGCCGTAGAGTTGAATATTCTGAGATGTATGTAATATAAACCATAGATGTAGGATATGCTATATCTATAATATAAATTATGTACATTTATTTGAAAGCACAGATTCCAAGACGTTATTTGAAAATAAAATCACTGTCAAAGTCAATCATACGTATTCTATCTAGCATTTGTATTCTGTTTGAAGTCAATCTTCCTTGACAAATGGGAAAGTATGTGTCAAAAGTTTAACAACTAGAAGACAAAATATTACTGCCTTATGATATTGGTGTTAAAATACAATTGTTTATTTATATTGACTTCTGTGCTAAAATGGCTCATACTCAATTCGTAGATGAATTAGTACGAGAATATTTATTGTTTAGAGGTTTCACGTCGACCGTTAAAGCATTTGATACAGATTTGAAAGCTGATAAGGATAAAGGCTTCCGAGTGGACAAGATTGTGGATCAAATTCTGCATTACATCAATGTTTCAGACTTAAACGGCCTAAAAGAATATTGGTCTCACCTGGACACCTTAATCTTTTCTAAATTAGAAATTCATGTGCAACCTGGTATGTTAGAAAAATCTTATTATTGGAATTCTTTTTACTAAAATATTTATTCTATACAATTTATGGATTGGGAGAAAAGCGATATGGAGACATGTTAAGAGGTTCTCCATTTAGCACTATCAGCCTATGCAATTTTATTTATATGAAGTTTTAGAATTTCAGAACATTTAATTAGTACATGTACAGTTCAGCACATTAAGTTTGAATAACCAATATAATATTTATATCTACATCAAACTCATATCCAGCACTAATTATTAATTTTAATTAGACATTAGACAATTTTACTGTTCAAGTAAAGTATTACTTAATATATATTTAAGTGCATTATAATGAACCCTGATGACATATTTACAGCTGTTCGTAAAATAGAATATAGCTTGTACAAGTTGTATTTGGTGACTGCATCTCAAACCACTGGTGGAGCGAGGAATGAGAAGGTGGCAGAGTTCCTCTCCAAAATGTTGCCAGAGTTGCAGGGCCAGAATGAGTGGAGAGACTGGTTTAGTAAGTTACTCAATAAAGAATGTTAATGGTTAATAACTAGGCAGTCAAAATGAATAATTTTACCTGGTGTCTACAACTATAACTAATCTAGGTATGAGCCAGATTTGTTTTATGGGTTTGATTTCCACCCAAGACAAAATATTGATATGATGAGCACAACTAATAAGTCTGTATGAGGTCTGTAGGGCTAACAACCAATGTAAATCAAAAAGTCGATCAGTGGTCGTTACACCACCTGCACTATTACCTGCATACTGTATATCCTCTAATGAATTTAGTCAGCCTTTTTAAATTCACTGTCACTGTTGTTTTTTATATGCAAATACTGCAAGAAATAGTTCCCGGTGTGCCTTGTGGCATGCTTTGAATGAACCAATGAAAATAGTACCCCTAATGTGAGGTCTATGGCATGTGTTACAGAAATCTCTTGCACCCTAAATGTGAGCCAGAGTGACCAATTACAATGAGCCCTTAGGGTCTCAATGGGTCAATAACATAATAAGAATAATTTAAAATGAAGACTTAAATGAAAATGCCACAACTGTTTAAATGTTTGAGACACACACTTTATTCAATTTTTCCTGTAAGTAGCAAGATACAAATGTTTATTAATAATATATTTACAGTGCTTCCATACATACAGAAGCCAGAGGAGAACCCTTCATTCAGCCTCTATTACACGAGGGCATGGCAGGACAGTGTTCTGGTGTCACTCCACAACCTGCTGGCCACAGTGTTCCAGTGCATGCCTCAGCCAACTCTCACCAGCTATGAAAGTGATGCAGCAATGGTTAAAAGATTGCAGGATGAAATATCCTCTTTGAAGGGAAAGGTGTGATGATTTGTGATTTTGAATCAATTTGTAATTCAACATGTTAGTGTTTTCTTTATTATTGTTGTCGGATTCATAAACAATGTGATTATTTCCTAAAATGCAAAACAAACACAACTGAATTTTCAGTATACCTTAAAATGATGTTCAAATTTTCAGTCACAGCAGCAGAATGAAAAGACTTCACCAAGTGGTCACCAGTCTCGCCTGGCGCAGCATTCAGAACGTCTTGCGGGGCCTTTGCCCCTAGTAGACGACTTCTGCGCTATACCAAATGAACAGTTGGAGAGTGGGTTGCGTGAAGCCCGTAGTTTGCGAGGCTTACTGCGACAGATGGGAGGCAGCCCAGTGATGGGGCGGAAGTCAGCACGATCTCAGAGCCAAAATTAAATTATTATGTATTATATTCACTATTAATAGTAATATTAAAAAATGTTTTAATAAGGTAATAAAAGATAGTTTAAATATAATAACATTAGGAGGTAGGGAGGCAGGAGGGGGGCTTGGAGGATCCAAGTAGTTTATTTCGAATATTTTTCAGAAATGTTTTACATATTGTTGTACATAAAAAACATTCCAAAATATGCTTGCCCTATATTAATAGTTTAAATTAAGTTTTTAGAGTAAGTTGTTAGAGTAGGTAAATTTATGTTACACAGATATTTCTCAAAATAAATGTAGATTTGTAAACATGGCTGGGGATGTGTTTTTATTATACCTATTGTTATATGTGCCGACATCTAATGTTTTTGTATATGGATATACATTGTGTAACAATCCCCCTGCCTGTTTTCACAAAAGTAGATAATTTCAATAAAATTTCATATAAATTGTTATTGTGTTGTGTTTTTCTGATTATGTTAATTTCTCGCAGTTACTATGAATGCTGTTAAAATTTGCTGCATTACTTTTGTCTCTAAAATGAAAGAGAAGTTTTATTAATTTACAAGTAACCAAATAAATTTTAAAAACTGTAGTAAGGCAAGGCTTATAACAAGTTGTAATTAGGCCATATCAGGCGCAAATGCCGACCGAGCCAGTACTAGAAAATTTAAATTAAGGTCCAGTAGTAGTACTCTGGATTTGAATCCAGGAGCTCTGGATGAACAGTCGTGCTTGCAACGACCACTCTACCAACGAGCCAGTCAATACAACTGTCAATAATCAATCAATCATTTGAGATATGTCGAATTTATAGTAAATCAAATAGTTATGTATTACTGATGTTAAGTTCTTGTAACTATCCAAATTTTTGTAGGAGTTTAATATTTTTCATTAGGCAAAATGTCTCACGCATTTTACGCAGATGCATGGCAGCGGTCTTACCGGCGCAACCGCATGTGGTACCAAGAGTATCTGATGAAAGCTCTCCAGGCAGCCAAGGAGAAGCAAGTCAGGGATATTGATAAGTCAATCGCGCTAAGAGAAAAACTTATGCGAGTAGGTGGTAGGAAAGTCTGTTTTTTCAATTCCTACACTTTGTTGTATATGATTATTTCTATATTTTCTGCATCTCAGCCGCCAATTTTTTCAACTTCTATTAACCACGTTTTGTTATATTTTTACCATCTTTAACCTTATACCGTTTTTTACTCCCTATAAAAAGCTTTTAAAAGTTTATTATCCGAATATTTCTATAGAGGATGGATGTAATGGAAACGATAATGGATTTCGAAATAAACACGATGCTCGTTTTAAGAAATGTGGCACAGTTGTAAATTGTGTTGTTAATGCTTCCTCAGGCTACATGCACTTTTAAAAGACCCCAAAAGAAGTGGTGCTCTGATAACGGACAAAAAATTTATAAGTCGATTGGACTATCGACAGTAATGACTATCAGAAGATTTCCTAAACAATATTCAATGACTTAGTTAACTTTAATATTACCTAACATCACGCCTCTATTCCTCGAAGGAGTAGGCAGGAGAGTATAGTACAAGCGCACGTCTTACCAGTCATGTTAAACGTCCCATCATGGAATAGGATTAAGTCAAGGTTAGGCAAAATCTTAAAAGCGACCTCACTTCGACTGACGGTAGCCTATGAAAAAAGCATCAGATAGAGCCGAAATTGTTTGAGCTATTGCCTTATCGCGAAGAAATATACTAAACTCAACTGTTCTGAACTCCTGCATAATTTATTAATGGTTAGTTAGGGATTTTTTATAGATATTGGACGAACCAGTAGCGATAGCGGCGCCACCGGCATTGCATGACGTTGTGCCTTTTGAAGATGATAGCTTAATGAAACCTATAGAACCACAAGTTCTGGACTTATTATATGGAAGTACAGAAAAAGGAGCGACTGAAAGATATCTTAAAGCCAGATATAAGAAAGCTCCTGAAGACAAGTAAATACATTGCGTTATATAAAAACGTACAGATCGCAAAATTATTTATTCAGTAGAAATTATAAATAGTGCTAAACTACATATTATATGGAAATAATTTAAAGGTTAGTAAAACATTTATATTATACGGTTCGTCCGGAAAATTACCCTAGCAGCACCTATTTCTACTTCGAAGCAAAAATTAATTATATACATACCGCGTATGTATAACAATTTGTTTCCGTCTGAAGTTTGAAGTGGTCGGTCCAGTTATGCAATGGATGCCACCATCTTTGTCCTCAGAATGGAAAACACTTCTGTAGTCATAAAAAAGAAGAGAAATATCTAAAATATAGGATACCTATACTTATTATAGAAAATGTAATTTAGCCTTAGATAAAAATAGACAGTAAACTAAATTTCAATGTTTGTTATACTTCAATTGGTGCTAAATGCAATATTAATTAAGTTATATACAATTATGCTATATGTAATTGTCTATATATAATTTTTATTTAGTGTTATGTATCTATGATACATACATGATAATCATAATGAAATGTAATTATTTTAGATTCTACTTTCGTTTGGCATCTAACTGGGACTACGGTTGGCAACAGAAGCAATCGCGTGTTCCGGCGCGCGACGTCAACCGAGGGCGATGTGCCATCCTTCGCGACACATTTTACCGCAAGAACAACTTGGCGCCAGACCCCAGACACTATTCAGAACCAGCAGGGGGGCAAATTTCTATATGCAGCGAATATTCCTGTAATTCTAATTGATTTTGATTTCAATATTAACTTTGCCTAATGACTGGAATACATTGACTGTTTACTAGTGTCTAACATATATTGTAACTTTAGAATGTACATAAAGTATGCAAAAATAAACATCTTCTAAATTCTTAACATCCATGTAAAGACCCCTTTATATTTGAACTTCGTAATTCAAGTGTTATGATGCAATAAATTACTCTCTATCAAACTGAAACTGAAATAAAATCGATAACTTTTAAAAATATAGTGTTATTGATCCAACAGTATTGAGAATTAATGTGGCAACAAGTAGTGGCAACAAAAAGACAAGATATAGCAAAAAACATATATTTTATAATTTTATTATTTACAATAATTCAACTTTTATTTACATATTAACAACAGCAATGTACCCCATTCGTTAACCCCCCATCTCAAATATTTGTTTGAGATGGGGGTGAAGAGGGGGTTGAGAGGCACCTCACTGTTTATGGAAAATTATCTAAATAAGAAATGTTTACAGTTTTATACTAGATTAATTTACAGCATAAATATCCTCGGGGGTTGAGAGATGATGCACGTCAGTATTACACTATATAAACACTTGCAATGGATGGATCCTTCACAATTATTAACGAAAGCAGTCAATCCCTACCTACACTAAGTTACAAAAATAATATTAATCATCGAAAGTTTTCAACAACTATTGTGACAAATCTAATTATTACATAAACAGCAAACCCATCCATTGAAATGTTTAAAAAATATTATTTGAAATAATAAACAAGTGGACAAGTCATCAACAACGCTCGCTCAACTTCAACTAACATGTCACTAAAAAAGTAATAATAATTAATAATAATAAATATGAGACGTCTTTGTTCTTTTCAAGTCCACATTTGACACATATAGTATTTACAATTATTTATATCAGTCCTTTGGAATTTAGCGAACCCACTTTTTATATGAATTTTACTAAAATGTACATAAACATGCAAGACAAGACTTCTAAATGATACTTTGCCCCACACTCTCATATCTTATGTTACATGTGAATGAAAATGTAGGTGCATGAACGTGAATTGCAGAAGGTGGCCCCAAAACCTCTTGAAGGAAATTCTGAAAACCATTAATGTTAAACATTTAGAACATTCATTATCAATACTTTGCAGTGTAGTTGTAAAGTTGATAATTATTATGAAAATAATTCTGATTGTGTTCTAAGAATTAACAGCTTGATTAGATATTAATGGAGAATTGAAACTTATATCACTCGCAGTGTCATCATACAAATAGCAAATAACCAATCCCCATGTTAACAGCCAACTCTCAGTACTCACTAGTTACTCAAAAGAAAAATCAAAAAAACCGTCACCAAAAGTGTAGACACTACAATTAAGACGTACAATGGAGTTTTTGTGAATTTTGATACTCTCTTTTATAACAACTGTTCACACATTTTCATTGAGATTACAATATTGTTGTTTTGTCTCAGTACAGAAATTTGCTCTTTAACTACAAAACAAAATAAACACTCTAAAATATGTATTAAACTATACGAAATATTTAGACAGACACAAGTTTGTTTACTATAGTGATCAGTACATAGGAAATTACTGATTTCATCATCATTATTATAAATGGGATTGCATTGAATGAGATCAATTTAAATAATTGCACTTCTATTCTTCTGTTGAAGCAAATCAATTACAGATTTATTAACACTCATTATGTTAAAGCATGTGAAATAATAAAATACAGCATTACAGTATTGCTTTCCAATTATTAAAAAATGTGTTTTGTTGTTCTACTGCGATTTAAACTAACATGGTCTTTATATAATTCACCTGCCATTAAACCTAACGTTAGTCTACTTTCAGCGAACTCGGCGATCGCCAACAATTGAGCCTGATATGATTTTATTGTCAATATTACAACAAACAACCGAAACATGCATTCTAATGTGTGATTTTACTAATGAACTGAGATATTCTTCGATCACTGAAAAACCCAAATGAATAACCACTTTTTCGTCCATATGTTATCATTATCATATAGTGAAACATTTTCATTTATGGTTCATTTATTTTTACACTTAAGCACCCCATGTTAAATAAATAAAAGGCAGAATAACATAGCACTTCTTAGGTACTTTCTGTTTGTCAACATTCGAATAAGCCAACATCAAGTAACATTTTTATAGTATGCTCATTATGGTGCAGCAAAAATAAATGTAAAAGTGATTTTCATACTTTTGTTTGAGATTTTTTTCACAAATCAAACTTGGCAAACAGGCAGACCTGATAATAAGTGGTCAATGTTGTTTACGGACAATTACAACACCAGATGTTGTCAATTAAGGAAGAGCCCTGCAATAAAGGGGAGCTCTTTTCACATCCTTCTTTAAAAACCTTATACTAGAAACATATTTAATTTTAAATAGAATCTCAAACCAATAAACTGACCATACGGCATAAGATCTTTCTTGTGACATAAATGAAAATTATAAAAACATTTACACTAATTTTCATTAATGACGGAATATAATGACCGGTCACGGGTGGAGGTAAGGAGAATGAACTCTATGTATGAAAAAGTTGCTGTAAATACGTTTAATTAGTGGCGCTACTGTCGCTAGGGGTTAAATTCAAAAAAGCAACGTAATAAGTCGAGGTTTAGTATACAGTAATTTCATTGACTACCGTCACCAAAAATATTAAATTTTCCATTCAGCACACTTGACAATATAACTGCCACATTCACATCATACCCTTTTTACTCACGAGCGCCATCGTAATAAATTTCTTATTATTATATGTGTTATTCACTGCTTAAAACTGGACTTTTCAAACTGGTCCCCGAAATAAGATAATTCTCTTTACCTCTATCCTCAACAATTTCATAACAACGTAAATGATATATGTAATAAGTTTAACAATGTATCAAATCTTGTTAACCCGTCATGTTATGTGTTAAAGCTATGTTTCTCTCCAAATTTAATTCTGAATTACTCTGGTACTGACAAAAAGTTAAATGCACTGTATTTTAGTCTGAGCTGAATTATTCTTGCAGTTTCATATAATTTGTCTAGTTTACTTGTCTACCCTTTACCTAACAACACGACAACCATTCTCTAAGAACATTCAGTGAACAACCTTCCCTCAATTATATTATGTCCTATAAAAGTATGCACAATACACAAGCTTCCTGTCCGTGTACATTGAATTATACACAAAAATAATCTGTTTTTACATGTTATTAAATATACATAGTAGTTAATCAGATAATTTCACATTTTCCATCTCACCCCATAGTATAATAGACCAATAGTTTTAGGGCATGGCAATTAGTAAGTACAATTAAGCCTCTAACCAGTGCAATATATATAACTATCAACCTCTGATTCGCCAATAGCACCACACTGTACAAGTGGCCACACTGCTACATCACAAGTTAACAAACAATATATAATTATACAGTTTAAAACAATTGAAAAAAAAACTTACCATTCATTACAGTTTTGGGTACAAATAACATTATCATTTACTTGTAACATTTAAAAAATTAAGGCAGTAGTTTAAATCAATATCAAGTTGATGCACACATTGATAGTTCACAGACACTGTTATTGTTCAGTCCATTCAAGTGCAATTATTAACATATTTAATTTGAACAAAACCTCATTTTAACTAGCCTGTGAATGTTTGTATTTCAGATATGTACATAATAATGACATTGTTACAATCAGGTGTATATTAGATAACAATAGTGGATCAGTACACAGTGTAAACGTCAACAGCAACATTTATGTTATTAACAAATTAACTACTCACCGTCCATAACAAATTCTACTTCACCCACATTTACACAATCAGACTTAACATCACAAGTGAACACAGTTACACACACACAATCTCGCCGTTCTTGTCGTCAATGCATGGTTTCATGAGAAATATGATCTCCACTAGAGTTTCTGCAAGTTTTCATTGTAGCTGTTCACTTTATTTTCACAGTAATCATTTCATTTGAAATTAAGTCTAAATATTTTGAAGTATTATTTCCATATCATTAAACTTGAGTCTACTGCAAATTAATAACTAACAAAGTATCATCTTTACCCCTGTTTCTGAGTCTTTCAAAATACAGCTAATTGAACCAGTAATCTATGTTGGCTGATAGTCTTAATATTACTATCACTGCATAATATTGCACTTCTTATAACTTGATAAATTAGTATATTGCTCTTGTAATATTTCAGTTATATTGCACAGAATTCTGTTCCAGGCTTCCAGGAGAAACTTCCTTTAGCAAACTATTACATTGGTTTGTTCAGGGCAAAAAATAAGAAATCTCTTTTGTTACAATAATGCACATATTGACAATGCAGAATGTTACACATTAGAAGTGATAACATAATGACCCCTCTATAATTGATTACACATTCTGCTGTATTTGTTTCCAATATTGGCTTGCATGGAACTTTCCCGTTGTATGTTTATGGATCTGAATCTTAGTGAAGTATTTGCAGTGTTTCCGTGTCGGTAACTCAAAGCGGCCTCGTTCTCGGTAACGTGGTGAGCGGCAACCAGGCCTGGCTGTACGTTTCTGGCGAGGTGGTGACCGGCAGCGCGGGCTCGGGCGAGCGCGCGGGCGGCGGCGCGG
>DWTO01005553.1:0-10647 GCA_018244755.1 Jemadia pseudognetus
ACGTAACCGGTGACACATGGGAGTGGTTCTGCATTCCTCTGCCTACCTCTTCGGGGATTACAGGCGTGAAGTTACATTTTAAATAAAATTTGTTTCCAAGCTGTTTGTTGGAAACAGATATTTGTTCCACCTTGCAATAAAGATAAAATTCAATGGCAAATTGAGTTCAAATTATTTTGTACTTTTTAACAAACTTATAACAGTGTTGCTGCAACACTGTTGCAGACAAATTATAAATATTATTATTATTATCAACATATCACGCCAAGTCCCTTGTCGGCCAGGTAGGAAACACCAAGTCCATTATTATAGTGCTTTTTCAATTTTTGTTGATTCTGTTTTGGTACTTCATAAAAATAGAAAAAGCAATAGTTTATGAACATGACATCAGATGTAGCATGAGGAATCCATGGGTGTTTGTCACTTTCAAATTATTAAACAAGAAAAATAAAAGGTAGGTACTCCTCAGATCGTCCAGGCTATGGCTACGCACAGTCGGAGTACCCTAGAGCTCTGCCGGTGCCTGAGAGAAACGACTGTGAAATAATTGTGGTGTCCAAAGGGCTTACGTGAGTATCTATCATTAATACAACTCTTTTCTTCATTATTTTTGATTTACTTATGATGATTTTGTTATTTAAAAGTGTGCTTGGTGTCTTTTTCTCCGGCTTTTTTCTCCTAGTCTGCTATAGCCTGAGGGGCGCACAAAGCTGAAGTACAAGTATAATGACTAGAACTAAAACATGACCTTCATTGAGTATATATGTACCTATACCTTATAATGAATAAAAGAATTAGAATTTGAATGATAAGAAGATTGTCATGTTTATCTTATCAGACTGCCACATTGGTCGTGTTGGTTGCAAGTGCCACTGCCAATTCGAGAAGTCCTGGGTTCAATTCCCAGGTTGGTCACTACTAAGTTTTTCGTTTTTAAATTTTTTAGTTGTGGCTCAAAATTTGGTAATGTGCCTGGTGTATGGCAATGGAGTGTACTATGCTCCTCTGCCTATCTCTTCGGGGATCACAGGCGTGATATTACGTTGTGTGATAATGTAATACACACACACACACATCTATATAAAGCATGTAAACAATTTAAAGAATATGTATGTATCACAACAGTGGACTAAAACATGTTGAAAAAGTAATGTCTTACAGTGAATTGAGACAGACTTTATGATGATAATGAAAAAACATATTGTAGGATATAGTATCAACTATATAACTATTCCAATGCAGATTCGACAAGTATTAAATAATAACATTTTATGGAGTAAATTTGTTACCTTTCAGGGAGTATGCAGAGTACATAGAAGGTCGCTTGAAACGTCTTGGCATCGTGGTGGACCTTCTGTTCCCAATGGAAGATGTCCCTATTGGCAAAGTGCTAGGGAACATCGCATCCCGCGGCTGTCTCTACGCCATTTTAGTGATGCCACAAAACGAGGAGAACAGATCTTTGACGCTGACGATTCTGCACGGCCTGCCACAAGGTACATTAGGTTCCATATTTAAAGGCATAAAAAGCAAAATGTTTTATTTTAAAATGTACTGTTTTAATTTCAATTGGAATATATTAAATTGTTAATTCTCTTCCTGAATAATGATAATAATATTGCAGATAATTGTATAACTTTTCTGCAGGCGGCTAAGTATGTTGATACTGTGTATATTTCATGAACATTCCAATGGTTCAGCAGCCAGGAGTATAATTTGTTTAACACAGCTTATGTGGTTAGCGTCATTGAATTTTGGTGGTAAATTATGCCTATTTGTAACATTTAGAGGACAAAAGAAAGCAGTGTTCCTGGAATGGTTCACAATTTAACCTCTCATTATGTATGAGGAGGGTCTTGGACTCAAATTGTAGTGTGCTTCGCTACAGAAAAGTGTGTTTAAACCTCTAAATATCACCTGCTGTAACAGTGAGGAAGATTGTGCGAAAACCTCCACATATAAGATTGACAGAATATTTACAGTATATTTTCCATTTATACGCTTTAGAAAATATACTCCATTATGTTCTCTACGCGTGTGCAATCTGCCACCTCCTACTTTGCCGTTCCTCACTTTGGGTCTCTAACAGTAGAACGATAAGGCTTCGAGCCTGTCTTTCGAAAAGTCCTAGAAGGTGGCTGACGATGATAGGATATAAAGCATGCACGCCGTTAATGAAGCCGGTGGTGGGTCGCAGAGCACCGCAACATGCCGCTGGAGGACGCGCTGCAGCTGCTGGCGCGCAACTTCCAGGAGGTGCAGCGCGGCGGCTCGGCCGGGCGCGAGGCCGTGTACGCGCTGCTGGGGCAGCTGGCCGACGGGCGCACGCTCACCGTCATGCAGTACGAGAAGGTCATCGAGTACCTGCAGGTGCCTCCGCGGCTACTCACTACGCCATCGTAGACATATGTACCTGTTGCTGTTTAAAAGGGACAGCTGATAGTTCACTCCAGCTTTTGTTGTAATATATTATGTTCGCATGACAGCTTTAATTTATTATTGGTTTTATTTCAATCTTTATATCCTTCCACTGTTAGAACACGGGTTTCCTCTCAAATTGAGAGGGTTGAGGCCACGCTAAACGTGTGCGGGTCGGCGGAGTTAGGAAACGTTAAAAACACAAGATTATTTTACAATTAACTGATAAAGATGCATATATACACTCAAACACTGACACATGGCTCTCGCTACCCCATAGGGACCTTGTGCAATGCGATAACAGCAATATTTTTTAGTATTTGCAATCTTTCGTGACTAAATAACTAGTTTGTCAACAGGAGCGCAAGGAGCAGCAAGTTAAAATAGAATTAGGAGAGCCGCTCACACGGACAGCGCCTGCCAACAAAACGGAAGTGGACCTTCAGCAACGGATCCTGAACATCTTGAACGATAAGAAAGTATTGGTGAAGCCGGAAGCGCCCGCGCCCGTGGTGGAACAGAAGCCGGCCACGTCCCTGCCCTCACAACAGAACAAACTGTTAAACGATCTCACTGTCAGGAAAGCTTTAGATTCTATATTACAGAAATTTACATAAGAAATGTATTTTGTGTTGTAATCCTATATAAATTAAATTATAATCTTAAGAATGAATCTTATGAATTATATTTTATTTCATATACCCTCAACCCTTACCTAATAAACGAACGGAGTTATCCTTGCAACTCCTCGCTCTATTCTTACATGTATGAAATTGATATTTTGTAACTTGTTAAAAAACACCTTGACTACTAGCGATATTTCTCAAATGAATGAATCTATTTTTAAAAACAGGTTCGTTTTAGAATCTATTTTAAGAAAGCACCTTTGCATGAAATTGATTTAGACACTTTAAAATCTATCTGAAAGATCCATTTTTTCAAATTTTCCGACAACTATATCTCGTACGAATCAATGGCTTTCGGTAAAAACGCTGTTGTATTTAAGAGCTGATTAGTTTTTGGTGTGGTACATACTAATGTACATTCCGAGCTATAAAAAATAACTCAAATATCAACTATAAGAATACTCGTTCGGATATTAGTTCCAGTCAGTTGCTACTGGGTGTTATATATATGGACTAATATAACTATTATGTTGGAAATAACCCCCCAGTCAACTACTGGGCTTTTCTTATTTGAAATTGCTAGTAATGGCTTGTAGTCTGAATCTGTGCCCGGTGTATGGGAATTGCCTGTTATACAATGGACGTCGACTGATTAAATATTGGAGTCCACTACACTCCACACTCTACCTACCTCTTCGGTGATTACAAGCGTGATATTAGGTTTAATTTTTATTTGGATAGCTGACAAATAAAACACAATGAATAATGACTTATACGTTCACATTTATTTTAGGTGGTCTAACCAGTCGCAGAGCTAGAGCAGTTCATTGGTGATTTGAAGAGACAACCTGCTATCTTCGTACATATATATTGATAAAAATAACTTCATGAACTAACATCATACATCAGCTAAGTTTGAGATACCTGTAGAAACTTTCTCCTTCATCGAAGACGATCATTTAACAATTTGCTACTCAAAACCGTGAAATGAATTAGTCACTTGTATTAAATTATTATATAAAAAAAAACTATATAAAATCTGCATGCATTATTAAATCGATTTATAGTTAATTTTGTAAAAAAAAAGAATGGTTAAATAATTGATTCACGTAAAGCTAGTGTCTGTCGCACCGCCAGCGGTGTACTCTCTGAATTATAGTTTAACAATCTAACAAAACAAGCGAATTTTTTTAAATGGGTAGATATTATCCGTTAAATCACGAAGAGACAGACTGGAAATATTTATTTTGTATATCTTAATTTGTAACTGTATTACATCAAATTGCAACACCCATCAATTTTTTTTATTTTATAATTTTACGTTATATGTATATAATAATTAAATCAAAAACACCACATTGAGATCAAGGCCCTGTGTGTTTTAGTTCTTCAGTAAGCGACATCATCTCTTGTTATATTTACTATCAAGGTATTATTTGCTATACAAGATATATGTATAACCTAGGGATAGCGTTAGGAATATCCACATCTTACTCTATATAAACAAATCCACATACACCCTTATCACTACAGCAACTAAATGCCATCACACACCTATCAACCCCATAAAGCTATATTTGGAAGATTTGGTGTACATCGAGTGCTCGAAGGCTGAACGGATATTTACAACGAGTCAGTCGCACGTGACTACATCGCCTGCCTGGGGGCGTATCTTCTGAATCTGTAAACTTGAGTCCTGCAATTGTTCAAAACGAATTAGGTCGACCTCTCTGGCGGGTCCTCCTGTTTGGCGGGATCGAATCCTTCTTTTATGTGTCCACCTGTACCTTTGGGATCCAGGTCGGTGGCCCAACTGAAGTGCATAAGAGCTAAGTGCGAGTTGCCGAGTTTGTTGTGAACTTTACCGAGTAGATAGTAAACTAACGATTCCCTAGGTGCTATATCTTTTAAATGGTGTAAGTCTGCTAACGCGTCTAGCGGACGTCCTGCGCGCAGTAAGACAGACGCTCTGTGAAACCGACACAGGGGGTTTTCAGTATCGAAAGCGACTGCTCTTTCCAAGGTGGCCAGAGACCGGTCCATTTTTCCTAAAGCTGCCTGCGCCAAGCCCAGCTGACACCTGAGCACCCCTGAATGAGGATGTATGGCTAGAGCGCGTCGTATGTGCACTTCAGAAGCTTTCCAGCGTTCTTGTCTTGCGTACACCGTAGCGATACCAAACCAAGCCACATAATTCCTTGGATCAATACTAACAGCAGTTCGGAAACTCGCCAAGGCCTTGTCGGTCTCTTCGGCGACGGCATATTCGTGGCCCAGTAACGCGTGCGCGTACGCTGCATCTGGATCTATTTGAACTGCACGTTTGAAAAATTTCAAAGCCGTTTCGCGCTCCTTATGTAATGAAAAACAATTGCCCGCAGCCAACCATGCCATAGAATTATTTCTATCCAATTCTACTAATTCTTGTGCTAGAGCAGACAGCTGTGCTTCGCGTTGTAAGTGCCATAAACACGTACTGTATATATCCATCCCTTCCGTACGATTCGGATGGTGTTTCCGAATGTCTGCAAATATTTTAGCAGCTGCTTCATACTGTGCCAGTTCATAATGCGCACGCGCTATCATAGTCTGGACCCAGGGGGAATTCAGTTGTCTATTTGGTATTTCTTGAAAAAGTTTTATGGCGTTCTTGCAATCTAAAAACGACAGGGATTTGTATGCTTCGCCCAGCTCTCTTAATAAATTCAGTAAAGCTAATCCATTGGCATTCTTAGAGGTAATGGTAGGTGCTAACGATTCAATGCTTTTATTCTTTTCATTTGTTTCAAGGGAATTTGTCTTTAAATTTTTAGTAGATCTCTGCTTGTGCTTCCTAGAGGGGCTCTTTGGTGCTACGAATTTTCTACTAGGTGATTTATTATTTTCTTTAACAGAATAACTACTATTATTGTTACTGAACAACCTGGATGATCTTCTCGGTGCCGGCCCTAATGTACACCTCGGTGCCGGACTGAATACGGCATCTTTCAGTTGACCCATTTGCGCTCTTAAGGAGTTCACAATCTTCGGTATAGCTTTCTGCTCATTAGAGTCTGTGAGGGTTGGAGTGTACAAAACAGGAGATTCTTCCATTGGTAACATACCAAAAGATGGTGAGAATGGTATTGACGCCATACCACTGAAGACACTGTGCATGCGTTTAACCGGCGCCTGGGCTTCTGGTGTGATACTTGTGGACATGGCCATTGGTGTTCTGACAGGCACGTTATTTGGTGTGACATTTGCATTCATATTAGCGTTGTGAGGAATGTTACCATTAACAATTGAAATATTCTCCGAGTTGCTGACTAGATTTACAAATGTTGGGATACCAAATGAAAACTCTGAATTGTTCATTTGGAATACTTGATGTGGGTCCACCTTTTCACCCATATTACAAAGCTGCGCAAAGGATTTCCACATAAATGGATTTAATGATAATGCTTTCCTATATGCATCTGCCGCTTTACTTCTTCTTTCTGTTATATTGTAAATTTTCGCCAGGAGTTGTAACACATATGTCGCTTGTTCACCAAATTCTGTTGCCACTATTTCTAAGTTGGATCCCAGTGCAACTTCGGCATCTTTGTAACTGTAAAATAAAGAGTTTACATTTAAACCAGTAGGTTTTTGTGGAATGAAGATGATCATCATTGGGATGTCCCTAGGCAAAAAACTAATTGTACAATTCTCTTCTGGAAAAGCAACAATTGTGTGCTTTACCACTATTTAATGTTCATAAAGAAAAGTATGACAGAAATATTTAATTTACATATATTTTATTATTTGTGCCCGGTGTATGATAGTAGGCTCACCACTTATTCCAAAGTGGGATGCGAATGTAACTGTTAAATAAAATGCGAGTGTTGTACGCTTCTCTACCTATGTCTGTAGGGATTACAGGCGGGGATTACAAATATTTTATAATAGGACTACTAGTTACGAGATTTAAACAACATCTGATTTGTGATTAGAAGATCTGATGTTCCTATGTATAATATCTAGCATCTGATGTTATGATGTTAAATTATTACCCTCTGCCTACCCAGTAAGGGACCTGCTGTGATGATATGTATGTATTCTTCACAGAATTACCTTGAAATTTTCTTATTAATAAGCCTAAATCGAATAAAATTTTATGCATAAAAAAAGTTTTCTAACAAATATAGAAAGTCCCAGAGAGATATATCAAAATTGGCAATGTTCATTTTGACCAAACAGAGCCAGTCAATTGCTGTGGTAGTTTATACGAAATAAACTGGATGTGTGTTTGTTTCCTACGATTTTAAGTATTTAAACCAGTTATTTTAACTTAGATAAGGTGATAAATTTAAAATGGTATGTCATCCTAAAGTTGTACCTAAAAATAAAGCTAGGACAGAAACGGCTAATCCTGAAAATTGGTAGTGAAATATAGCTGAAAAACGAAGGTAACTATTTCTTTTAAGGGTTGTGCAATTGATTTAGGTTCTAATAGATTTTATCAATTGTCATGTAACAATATTTTTTTAGATATGAATCAACAATGTGACCTGAGAGAATTATTTCCAGTCCTAAAAAAAGATTTATGTGTAACTCCTTAACCATAAATCATATAATAAAGTTCCATAAAGCATTTTATAAAAATCCAACAAAACAAGTGCAGGATTTATCTATTTTAAAGTATACCAAAAGTTTACCAACAAAATGTAAGAGATTCGGAACTTTACAAATATACTAAAATTGAAGTGATTTAAGAATTCAAGTGATTTAAGAATAAAGATTTCTATCACTCAATTTATATGTTTAGCTTCCAAATATTTGCATGTTTATTTAATTTGATTCAATATAATGTTGGTACAATTATTATAATATTGTTTTATCTGGACAGCCCTGACAGTTTATAATTCAAATTATTTACTGACAAATATAGCAATGTCCACAAGCATTCATAACACAAATTTTACTTGCACACTTGGCAAAGTCCTTCAAATTATTTATTTTTATAGGTTTTATGACTTGTATTTCATTAAGAAGATAGATTAAAAGAATAAAAACATACTTTCACATGTGACAAAAACAAAAAACAGAAACTATCGGAATTTTATATCATGTTTTGTTTTTTTTAAATTATATAATTATGTTAAGTGTCAGCTTTGCGATTAGACACTGAATATGAGTCGTCTCATATCACATTCCACTAGACCCATATATATATATACACACTATTTTTAAAAATAAAGTTGCTTTTATTGTTAAATGCTATATTTATGTTATACCTAATCATAATTTGAAATAAAATATGAAGATTAAAATTAGCATTGTAATCATTAAAATATTATTTTGAATAATAAAATTAACCTATTTCTGTGGCAGAAACACGGATATAGCTGATATTGATATAAAAGTCAGAATCTAGTGGGTTTTACAATAAACTTTACAGTGCATATTTGTACAGTGGGTGGCCAAGTGGGACACATATTTTTTTTGTATCTTAAAGTTATTTTTAGTATTACATTTATTCTTACATTTGTAATGTAAATTTAAAACAATACATTAGTAAGTAAATGAAACAGTGTACATTTGAGAAACTAAATCAATAAAAAATGTGTCAAATGACCATTAATTCCCATAACAGTTTTTGATTCAATCTTGTATTATGATTGGTTGATATGGATGTGGCAGCGTTTGAAAATCATCAAAGATGGATACAGAGGGGATTGAAAGAAATTACAGGTGTTATCTATCAAAATCTTTGGATCTGAAAGTGGAAGAGAGAAACTAAGCATTTATAACCTTAGAGACCAAAGAATACAATGTTATAGATAAAAAATATAGTTTTTTTTAAATAATGTATCTGGCAGATTTTGAAATTAGATGACACATATATAACATTATATTTTGACCTCCTTTTTTTACAAATTAATGTAATCAGATGCCTACTCCAACTTTTCATCATCACCTGGGTTGACTGGTAGAAAATAACAATTGGCATTAAGTCCACCCTTTGTAATAATTTTATAATAAATAAATAAAAATAAAGGTTAAGTGTAAAAAAAGACAATTACTTTATAAACTATATTACAAGTGTAACTCTAGTAAGTAATTGAAGTAAACTGATTGATTGGAAATTGTTTTAGCAATCTATATATGGCATTAGTAATGTATTGGAATGAAAAGGATTAAATAGGTATCTGATCAATTTGGGGAATAAATTAATTAAAAATTATCATACTTACGACTTCAATTCTACTAAGCATTTGGCTAAGAGAAACCTTGCTTGTGGTAGAGTCAGGTTTAGGTTATGTAGTAAATGATGAGCCTCATTTACCCGTCCAGCTCTATAATAGCATGTCCCTAATAAAAATGCAGTTTCTTCTGTTGTCACTGAAAATATTGCAACAGACATTAAAATTTATAACTTTAATCTGGTAGAAATTAATGTCTATATCATCTGAATAAATATAACTTTAGACGATAATATAACGTTAATGTAACAAAAAAACAGAAATTGTTGACCAAAGAAAATAACCTCGACAATAAAAAAAATTATAAACTTCATAATTATGACAAATATCTTTAATAACTATGTGGTAGTTGAGGGTATTTAATGGAATATTTTATTTAATTACCTTCAGCATGTAATCTCTCAGCTAAAAATATAGCATTGTCGTATTCATAATTATTGAGACAATCCCAAACGATTACCTGTGAAAATTTCAAATGCTGCATTATATTATACGAACACTGTTGGAATACCTTGAATCTTGATTGACAGTTGCTATAATATGTATTTCACTTTACACTTACTTGTATAGGCTCTTGAACAATCATTTTTGTGAATCATTAAAACAACGACTGAGATCAAACAAATATTGTAAAACACTTTACATATCTAGCCACAATCGTTATACAGACACAATGAAAAATAAAAACGTATCTTTTACGACGGACATTTTCATTTCAATTTGTTGATTGTCTATGGGCGGACGATTGTTGTTACGAAAGCGATCCCCGCTCGATACCATTTATTTATTTACATCCTTGCCATACTGATGCAATACTTGAAATATATCAAAACTATTATTTAAATATTTCAGTGAAAATAATATTTAAGTTAGCTACAAATTTCTAGTTAAGTTTGTTATTAGTCTGTAAATAATAACAAAGTTAATTCAGATCGCAACTACGTGTATGTATGTATAATTTTATATTTTACGAGAAGTCGAAAAGATCGAAAGAAAACATATTGTCCGAACCACTGATGTGATATCACATGGTTCATTTGGTTATAATATAATTCGCTTGAATTTTTTTTACGTGCGATATTTATATTACTAATAGATAAAATGATATATAAATATTTGTTCATTCAATTTTACACTAGAAAAATATGTCATGGAATGAAATTGTGGAGCTATGCTATAATATAGGGAATTACTCCGAATTACTAAAACTTTTTTTCAATTGATTAAAGAATTTACTACACAGTACCATCAGCAAGATACACCAATATTATTCTTTATAATATTTATAGTATCATTTATAATAGGAACATGTTACAAATAAAAAAAATATTCTGACACATGTGATGAACTACTTAATCTATGACACCAAAATTTTA
>DWTO01005554.1:0-10647 GCA_018244755.1 Jemadia pseudognetus
CTATTTATCTAGTAAAATAAATTAAGTCACCAAGTATTCCTTTTTAGGACATAAACATAACTGATGAAACATGGGAGTATTCTGCACTCCTCTGCCTACCTTTTCGGGAATTTCGGGTTTGATGTAATGTTAAAAGAAAGGAACACTGTGATCAAGTACTAGCCAAACTATCTTGTAGTACAAATGAGCTATCAATTAATAGTGGTTATACTAACAGATTTAACTGACACAAATAATTTTCTTACAGACTTATTAAAGATTGTTTGCAGAGGTCTATGAAGAGTATTCATGGAGCATGATTGCCATTTCTTTTATATAAAATATAATTTATTGATTTACAATGAAATTTTTTGCACATAGGATATAGAAAAACTTTTTAAAACAACAACTGGAGATCCACTATCATAAAAGCTTCAAGTATTACTTAGGTTATCTGTCGGCCAATGTAATGCTTAAAAATAAAACTATATCTATTTTGATGTTTCAAATCTTGTTTATGTTTTGTAGGTAATTCCACCACCTCCAACCTTGACACCTGCTAACACCTGCTACAATGAACCATTTGAAGTTGACGAAGGTCACAGTCTTTCGAGAGGAAGAGGATTTCCATCTTTCCAGGATGATGATGGTATGTAAATTATTAATTATCGCACACGTACACTCACACACAATCTTGCACACACACAAAGGCTTACGCAAATGCACATACAAACTGACACTTAATATTAAAACTTATTAATAAAGAAAATATTACAAATTGTTTTATTTATGTATTATTGCATATATTTCGGCCTGTGTTTGATATTATAGTATGCTCCTGCCACATGTTCTCTCCATCAGCCAGGGTTGACTGGACGAGAATGTCAATAGATATTAATTACGCCCTTGTATCCCTTCACTCAAAGTGTTACTAAAAGAATAAATGTCACTTTTAGTGTAAACTGTTTCGGCGTTATTATTTTTATTAAAAGTTATACTAATTTATCACGTTGAGTGGCTGCGAGCAACACTGGAGGTCAAAAGGTTCCTGGATTAGATTCCCTTGGTCTGGTAAAATAGGGTTTTTCCATCCTTAAATTCTTAGTATGGCTAGGAGTCTGATTCTGTTCCTGGTGTATGATGATAGGGTGACCACCTATTCCATGGTGTGATGTAAACAACTGGTGAAACATGGGATTGTTATGCCTTCCTGCCTACCTGTTTAGGAGATACAGGTGTTAGTTACATTTCAAATGATGTTATTAGGTTAATGCTAACGATTTTGCTATTAAGTATTATGTCCACCCTCTGTAACACCTAAGCTTGGATTAACAATAAAAATAATTGATAGATAACTTTTATACTGCTGTGGTATTTTATGTAAACTCAAATACTGTAATAAACGTTTAATATGATATGACAGAAAAAATATTACATCATACCTGTAATCCCAGAAGAGGGGTAGGCAGAGAATTGTAGTAAACTCCCATGTTTCATCAGTTATGTATGCCCCCATCTATAGGATCCCTATCCTATAGATAGTGGCTTACATAACGGCGTTGTATTTAATGCTCAACCCCTTTTGAGCCTTAAATACAATATACATACATACATTTGAGGTCAATTCAGCAAGTTGATCATATTACCATTATTTGATACAAAGCGCTCAAGTATGATTTTACCAAATCTGAAAGAATTCCTCTACATTTCTGTTTCTATATTTTTATCTATTATCTATGTGCAGCTATGACACTGGTAATGTATATACAATGTACTAGAGATGTAGTGTTTTTACATCATTAAAAGAGCCATTAATAGGATTGGTAATGGTCACAAATATTTATTCCAGATTTTTCAAAAAATGTAGGTAACAATGGGTTTGGCGAGCGCCGTGGGCGTGGGGGCAGGGGCGGCGGTCGCGGCAGAGGCGGCCGCGGCGGCCGAGGTGGTGGTGGCAGGGACCGAAATGACTATGAGACAAATGGTGAGTCACAGTGAAGTCTAATTATGTTGAATTACTTTTAGTTTTTCGTGCTAAAATGACATCTTGGATTTGTTTTAGCTGTCTATTGCATTGTATTTTCACCAAAAAATCAAAGCACACCTACTATAATTGCTTGCTATTGAGTATTGTTTTATTTCGTACAATTTCTAATCTATTAATAGCAGTACAATTTCTTATCTATTAATAGCACCGTTGAAGCTATTTATGCTGTATGTGCATTAAGGCTAACATTGTGTATTGAGTGATGAAATATGAGTAATAATTGCTTATGTCGGCACTTCACACTTCATTTGGCTATGGAACAAAAACACTTAAGTATTAAAGGAGAATTCTGACCTTCATAGTATCAACTTTCAACCACTCCAGCATACTTAAAACTTTAATGGGAACTATTTCAAGGGTTCACTTATCAACATTTACTTATACTTTCAAGTGGTAATAGTGGACACTTCTTTTGATTCAAATAGTTATATAAAGTATTCTTTAGTTATAATATTACATAAATGTAACTGGTGAAACAGGGATTAAGGTGTGATTTTACATATAATATTACATGTCATTGTGTATATGATTGTATAGGATTTTTGCATAGATAATTGCATAACTTGCAATCGTATATTATTACACAATTCTATTTTAAATATTATCCTAAATATAATTTAAATATTATCATCCATAGTGGGATGTAAACATAACTGGTGAGATGCAGGAGTGTACTACACTCCTCTGCCTACCTCTTCGGGGAGTACAGGCGTGATGTTACACAGCATCATAACAGAATATACATAATTCTGTTATGAATATAAAATCAGCAACTGTATAAATTAAAAATTCAGTTTGCAAAAAAAACTAACAGCTTCGCGGTACTAATCTTGGTGTAATGTAATGTTTAATTTTATTTGTTTCTTATGATAAGTTATGATTAATTGTAATTGTTCACATTAAACACACATTAAATAGACTATCAGAACAGATATATTTAGAGTGAAACAAATTTAAAATATGCAATCTGTTATACTAGGAAGTAATTTTATATGCTTGCTGATTTTTAAACAATGGAATCTCCACTGGCTACCTTGTTTTTAATTGCGAGAAATGAAATGAAATAATGTTGGATATCATAAATTAGATGTTTAAAATTAAAGTTCTCTTTTCACTTGTTAGTTTCAAATATTAAAACTCACATTTTGTAATGCTATCATCATGTATTTTGAAGGTTTGACTCACTTGTTGGCATTGTGGATATTAACTAAATCTTAAACTGAAGGCAGTGGGATCAATTTCTTAACTGTCTGGTTAGTAGAGTAGTTAGTAGAGTCTCAACTTAGGTTTGGATTAAATTCTTGTGTAAGTTATCCAAAAAAACTAATTTGTGTCTTGTCCTGGCAATAATAATTTTATTGACAATTAATTTTACATCTAATGTAATAAAATCGTCTTTTGTTTAGTATTTAATCATCACTGTTAACCTGTTTTAATTCACTGGAGAAAGTAGGTCTCTGCTGTGGGGTTATGCCCATAATCCCGACACTGGACATATGGGTTGGGGATAGCAGAGTGCAGACTCTCGCACACTCTCTTGTATTTAATACTTACATATTATCAATTTTCGTACTTTCTTCAAGGTGATAGCTACGGGGACGGCGGTGATAGAGAAAACAGGGGCGAAAGAGGTGAACGTGGACGGGGCCGCGGACGAGGCAGGGGCGGCGGGCGCGGGGGACGTTCAAGCGGAGATGGTGGCGACAATGGCGAAGGGGCCGAAGACGACAACAAGAAAGCCCCAGTAACATATGTGCCCCCGGAGCCCACTGATAACGAGCAAGAGATATTTAGCAGAACCATCAGTTCCGGCATCAACTTTAATAAGTTTGATTGCATTGCTATAAAAGTGAGTTGTTTTTGCATTATGTTCATTATCAAACATGTTTGTTTTGTTCAATTGCAAAGTAGATGGTACTTATATCAAGATAGGAATGGGATAAAACATGTATATGGTTCACATCTGACACTTTTCTGTCGCGAGGCAATTATTACTAAAGCAATTTTCGCGTGTCAGTCTGTAAAGCAGTGGTCTGTGTTGGGGTGGAGAAAGAATACATTATCTGACCCCGTATTACCAATTAATGAATTACTAGTTTAAAATTTTATCACAAGTGACATTAACAGTCTCATTCATTCAATTCTATTCGATGTTGATGACAGATATATGTTACAACTGCCATATTAAATTGATAGATAAATGAATAATAATAAATGAAAAATTATTTTACAGGTGAGCGGAGAAAATCCCCCGTGTGCGATAGATAGTTTTGAAACAGCTAATCTTAGAAAGTATGTATTAGAGAACATTTTGAAATCAGGGTACAAGAAACCAACACCTATTCAGAAACATGCCATACCTATCATTATGGACGGCCGGGATCTTATGGGCTGTGCGCAGACTGGTTCCGGAAAAACTGTAATTATATAATATTATTAAATAACTATGTTATATTAGACTGATATATAATAATCTAACAATTAATTGACTGCATTGGATTCCAGGGTCAGGACCATTAAATTTTCTAACATATATTTTCTAGTTGACATTTCTAATAGTAGTGCAGAGTCTGAAGTCACAGTTATCTTACCATTATTATTTATGTGTATAAAACATGCAATGTATGTTTGATATAATATGTATGATAATGACAGTGCTGTTTAAAAAATCATGAATGCCATAGTTATCTCCACATATTGGCTGGTTTTAATAATACCAATATAATATTCCAGGCTGCATTCTTACTCCCAATCATCAATATCCTTTTGCAAGATAGTCGTGAGCTCATTGTGGGACCTAACGGATGTGCTCAACCTCAGGTTAGTAGTGGAAGTGAACATAATGAATGAATATAGACACCATCCCGTTCTCAGCTGTAGTAAGACACCGGAGTGAGATATAATATAAATTTAAATAGACATTTAATTTGGTATATGTTTATCATAAATATTTTGTCATTTTTTTAGTTTCTAAAAATTAATTCAATTAATAAAAAACATAATTTTTATGTAAAATTTTTTCAATCTGTAAAAGAATTAAAATTCATTAATAGCAATTGTTTTATAATTTTTTAGTAAATTCAGCAACAACAAATTAGTGTTTCGTCTTCTGATATTTCATCAGAATTATCATTTGATTATATGTATGTGGTCAGTCTTAAATTCTTTGTGCCATCTTATCTTAATAACGGCAGATGATATTAGTGTGCAAGTAAATAATTATATGTATTCCCAGTGCACTGTGTATATCTTTGGTTGATATGTTTTCCAGGTGGTTATAGTCTCGCCTACAAGAGAACTGACGCTGCAGATCTTTAATGAAGCTCGCAAATTTTCATACGGATCAATTTTGAAAATAGCCGTCGCATACGGTGGCACTGCCGTTCGCCATCAGGGGGACAATATATCTGTAAGCGATTATAAATTTCGTACATTAATTATATTTATATTGAAGTAGTTATTGTATTATTATGGCAATAACAATAACGACAATGTTTTTCATTGTTTTTTTTGCATTACAATTTTTTTTTTTCACTGATCTTTTAATAAAACTGTGCATTAAAGGGTTAATCGCATGTTTATACAGAAAGGCTGCCACATCCTAGTAGCGACGCCGGGCCGCCTGCACGACTTCGTGGACCGCAGCCGCGTGTCGTTCGAGAGCGTTCGCTTCGTGGTGCTGGACGAGGCCGACCGCATGCTCGACATGGGCTTCATGTCCAGCGTCGAGAAACTGATGGAGCACCCCACCATGGTGCCCAGTGTACGTGTTATCAATTTTACTATCATTTAATGCAATGCAAATATTCAAAATGTGTACTATGTTGATTAGCTCAATATTTAAAAATAAATCGGTTTTTATAAAATCTCACAATTGTAAAACTTAAATTTAAATTAATCGAATTTCAATTTTTTCGTGTGATACATTCAATTAAATATCCGCATATTATATTAAAACTACATATATATTACAATACATTTTTTATTAATTTGTTAACAGAACCAGAGACAGACATTGACGTTTTCGGCTACGTTCCCCGAGGACATCCAACACCTGGCCGGCCGCTTCCTGAACAACTACTTGTTCGTCGCCGTGGGCATCGTGGGCGGGGCGAGCACCGATGTCGAACAGATTTTCCATCAGGTCAGCAAGTACGAGAAGCGGAAAAAACTAAATGAACTTATTGAAGAAAACAGTAAGTTTAATTTGATATTACCGCTCTTATAAGAAACGTTTTATATTGTTGATATTTCTATTAAATTACTCAGTCGCTTATCATTTTGGATGAAAAATCAAGGAGTTTCATTGGTCAAGTAGGTTTATCCACTAGTAAACCATAAGAAGCATAAGATATTAATTCATTAAACATACGAATAATTTATATAGTTTACATAGAATTTTTTTTACACAATTGCAACAAATTAACAGCCAATGTTGATTAAGCTGTTTCATAGTAAAGTTCACATCATTGTAAACTCCCTAACTGTTATTCAACGCTTAAAGACGGAAAGCGCATCCTGGTGTTCGTGGAGACGAAGCGCAACGCAGACTTCATAGCGGCGATGCTGTCGGAGCAGCAGATGCTGACGTCCTCCATCCACGGCGACCGCATGCAGCGCGAGCGCGAGGAAGCGCTGCACAACTTCAAGAGTGGCCGCCACTACATCTTGGTCGCTACCGCTGTGGCCGCTAGAGGATTAGGTGGGGCATTTTACATTAGCTGTTAGCTCTTAGACCTAGATACTATGTGATGGTTGGACAGGTTATAGTTTTATCTGGATACTGATGAACCGTGAACCTGAAATAACGACTTGGAAGCTGATTTTATTCTAATTGGTATAGAAAAAGTGTATTTACAAGAGAGTTGATTTTAAGAGCCACAAAAGTTACCGGAATCCTGTATTCAATATGTGATAAAACAGTATTCTGTCTATTTATTGCCAAATAAGCTATTATAATGTCACAATTCTTTTTTATTTGCTTATAAATGTTTTACCGTGTCTGTTTTCTCATTGTAGATATCAAAAACGTAGACATTGTTGTAAACTACGACCTTCCGAAGAGCATAGATGAGTATGTGCACAGAATTGGCAGGACTGGTCGTGTTGGCAATAGAGGAAAGGCTATCTCGTTCTACGATGACGATTCGGTAAGTACCCAACCCGTTACAATTTCATAGCCAACTACTGAGTTTTCTCTGTAACTTAGAGACAACTTTTGCTTCGACAATTCCGCCTTGCTTAAAGAGTTTCATTAACTTAGTCAAATCTTTCGGAATTGTTCCAATGGGTTCATCTTGATGACCCAATTTTTTCTAACAATATAAATCAAGATTTTATATTTAATGTATCCTGTCACTGACTTTCTTTAAATAATTCAGAACGATAAGCTATTACACTGTGTTCATTTCATTACTAAATGTGAATTTAATTCCATTTGTCATAGATGTATTTATAATATAATTTTCATAGGTGTATAGATGTGTTATTTTGTTATTTCCAGAAAGATATGTTCAGGAAACATCCACCATCTCATTACATTAAATTAAATTTATTAATTTTAAGTGATTGTTTATTATTAAATTCTTTCATTATATGCGTTCTAAACAAGTCCCCTAATAAAGTTCAATGGTAGTGTGTTGCGACTTATTGCCCATTGTGGGGATTAAGTGCGAGAACTCTACAGGAGAGGCCTATGTCCAGCAGTGGACTCAAACAGGCTGATGATGATGTTGAAGACCCGTTGTTTTTCTTTTAGGATAAAGACCTAGTAGCGGACTTGGCGAAGATTCTGAAGCAAGCTGACCAACCTGTGCCCGACTTCCTCAAGGGAGGTGGTACATCCACTTACACAGGCAACAAATACGGCGGCAGTGATATTAGGGTCAGTATATCAACCATTACCCATAAGAGATATGTTTATAAATATTCAGGACCAGATAGACAGTCGGCTGAAATATAAATTAATGGTATAAAAATAGAATTTGCCAAGATAACCAAGTATCCTCTTCTATGTGAGATACATGGATAACAGGTGATTACATATCAAAATTAAAAAATGTACCAAAAGAATACATTGTCATAGTGTATGCAATGTATTAGAATAGTGGAGACATTGGACCAATGATTAATAGTAATTTTAAAGTTAGTTTTAGAATTTCTCATATATTTGCATTAAAAAAATCAAAGAGATTATTATTTTATTATGGCTGATTACACACTGAAGGAAGACTCCTTTTAAGTTACCTAGAAGACTGGGTTAACGTACTCTTTAAGAATAAGACAAACTAAAGGAAGTTAACGAAAATGTATTATGCAAATTTTGTCAAAATAAGATAAGACAATAGCTACATATTTGAATTTCATGTCTATTTTCTCATAAAACATCTCATTAAGTTCTTTTATAATGATGAAAATAACTATTCTTTTGGTTCTTCTGTGTGTTACATTGTGTAACTCTCACAGTTATCATTAAGCTAGTTTACAGCCATATAATGTTTAAAATAAAATAATTGTCTATTAAAAAACAATATGATGTTGGATTTGGACTCCAGTTTCCCAGATTGGGTCATTCCAATTATTTCATACATATCATGACATTATTCTAAATATATTTGTTGCCCATGCAAACATTAATGTGGACAAAGGTAACTTATAACATATTTTAGTGAGACATTGTTTGCTGACAATTTATTTTGCATAGTTCCATTAGATGAAGATTATATTATATTGTTAGGTTCGCTATGCACATTTATTATCTCACCATCACTTTGTCCTCAGTTTATTTTTAGTTTATGTTAAGAGAAGTTTTTTTATTCCTAATACCATTAGCTTTTATTTATTATAGAGTTTAGAATGTATTGTGTTATTTATAGTAATGTCTATTTTTATTTCAGAACTTTAACAACATTGACCATGTTCAACAGGGTGACGAGCCCGATGAGCAGTGGTAAAAGGATTGACGAAAACACCCCCGGGGGCAAAGCGACTCAATGAGTGTCTCTTTGCCCGATTAATGTTTATGCAACTAGTGGTGCGTGTATAAATATAAAATTGGTGCTTGTGTGGACGGTCAGTTACAATTGGTTTAGTGACCTCTAAGGAAGAATACATTTGCGTGATTTACTTAATTGGTGTAATTTAACCCTGAACTCTATACAAGACTGTGTTGTAACGTGACAAGTATTTAATAATTAGCATGTAATTTGGCACTCTATGGCTAATAGAGTCACCACAATGCACACTCATCTGTATTTGCACAAGTCCTATTTTTAAATGTACATACATCATTTAGTTGTAGTTAATGTTTTCATTTTTTTTTTTCATTTGTTAAGAGTTTTGTTTTGTTTTTTCTTTTTTTTATTTCAAGTATTGATCAAAGTAGTGGTTAGTTATCCATTTATTTCTTTTTCATTTAATTGTTAGATAAAAATCATAAGTTTAGTATTATGTAGCAAGCCGGTCCGCAAATTTGTTTCTTTGTTTAATGTATAACATTAATCTGTGATTTATATTATTACAGTTGCTCAGTTTAAATTTTAAATAGTTACATTTAGGTTAACATTTATTAATAAACATTAAACAAGTACTTCATTATACAATACATTCTGTTGTTTTAAATTTTGGTATTATTTTTGCATTTTTCACTGATGTTTCACTTGAAGAATCTCAGTTTATAAAAGGTAGTCATTTTTTTCTAGTTGTACAATCGTGACATAAATTCTCATATGGACAGCTATTACTTATACTTTTAAATGTTTGTGTTACCGCACAGCATTAAGAATATTAATTTTAAAATTAACATGTACCTGCATTATAATAAAAAGCAGGCTACAGTTGTCTGTACAAATTATAATATTAACATAACAACATAGATTTTATATTGAAATAGTCTGTGATGAGTACTATAAGTAGAATAGGGTTCATACAAACTTTCCTTTAGTACAAGCTTAGACGCTTATTGAAGCGGTGTTTGATTTTTACATAAAGTGGGTTAAACTACGCGGTTGGCGTGCGATACAATAATAACTATGATACTCCATTCCTGTGTTATAAATAGTAGGCGTTAAGAAAGAATGGCCATACAGGGAAATTATGTCCCGGCAACACCTGGTATATTACTGAGTACGAGGGTTGCGGTGGTCGTGCGCGCACGGCGAACGTTTAAAAACGTAAGGTAAAAAATCTGAAACATGCTTGTTTAAATTTCCATTTAATATGTTGTAAGGATGCTCGTGTGTCATGAGTGAAACTTCAGGGTACGTTCGAAGTAGGCTGGCTTGCCGAGCGGCGCTAATGTCAAGGCAATGCGTTATTCTCAATGAATACCGATGTTGCTAGACCTAACATATTTTTTGAATTTAAGGTAAACCTTTTTTTACTCGAGATGATTGTATTCAACTGTAAAAGTTTACAAATATAAGATATTTCCCCTTATATCAATGGTTTTTTTTTGTAGATAGTTTCTAATGTAACGAAGAAAATAACAGAGGCTTATTTGAACAATAGGTCGTTTATTAACATGTACGGAAATTGTATTAAGACTAAATACATACATACATATCATCACGCCGGGTCCCTTGCGGGGTAGGCAGAGAGCACCGAGTGCCAAATAGCTCTAT
>DWTO01005555.1:0-10646 GCA_018244755.1 Jemadia pseudognetus
GACGTAAACGTAACCGGTGACACGTGGGAGTGGTTCTGCATTCCTCTGCCTACCTCTTCGGGGATTACAGGCGTGAATTTACTTTGTGTTTCTAAGTCACTACAACACTAATAACATGATCAAAGATAGTTCAGTTCGCAGCTACATCGGTAAGTGTATCGTGACCTCGTACGTACGGGAAGAGTAATACCGCGACATCGAATGACTCATGTCAAGAATCGATATTCATCGCTCGAGAGAGGCGGTCAGGGTCGCACTCTCAATTCCTGTTACTCGCTCTTCAAATTACATATGTACATGTGGTTGTCTACTAAATATAAAGTGGACGTTATACCAGTAATGACATTCATACTCATAAGATCGTAAGATTTCGCAAAGGTCGACCGTAAGAACAAAAGCGCTCGAACGTATCTGATTTATTTTAATATATAACTGCGAATAATTTTACAAGGTTAATGTAATAACGTTCACATCCATATAACTAAAATTCTGCGTCCCAGATTATTGGCAATAATATTTATTTATTTCTGTTGCGCGAAATATTTTATTTGTCTGTATTTTATATTGTTCACATTATCATCAATCCTTTACCTTTCCTCTGTCGGGCAAAACCTCGTGTCAGAATGTTTGTGAAACGTTTAGTGTCCACAATAAATTCTTGTTCAAAATTATCACACATTCCCACCTACACATGCCTACCTCTTCGGAGATTACAGGCGTGATGTTACCCTTTGATTACGCCAATATCACACATTACACTTCACACACTACGGTAGAATACTGAGTCAGAAATCGATGTTTATTAACCGAAAGATGGGGCCAGGGCCACACACAATTCCTGTTAGTGTATGCGTTCTTGAAAACGCATGTGACATGAATCGATTACGTTGCCCGGAAATTAAAAGAGATATCATTTATTCTCTGGAAGTGGTCCTATTTGATATGTAATAATATTTGATACTGAGAGATTTAAGACTAAGCATTGTCAAAGTCTTGAACCCAACAAGTAAAAATATGATTCCTTCCGAGTTAGAAGAAAGCTCAGCCTTGGACGCGGGCTTTCGCAAGCTCCTCGACCGGTTCCGGAGCGGAACTCGGCGCGTGCGCTTGTTTAAGTAAAGGCGTAATTACAATGTGCCATAGATTTTTAAAATATTGCGATACTATGTATCTTAGATTCGTTATAAATTAACTAGCGATATTCCATAGCTTTAGAAAAAAAATGTTTGGTAATCGGTCATTCATTGCACTTTTAATTTATAAACTTACAAGTACACGTGAAGATAACTCCAGCGTTTAGGGTTTTACGTCAAGCTTGAACCCGGGAAGATGAAGATAGCTTGAATCTTGAGGAAAGACAAATTATTAAAATACCTTTCAAAATCATCTCCCGAAAAAACTAAAATTATTTATTTAACACCTGCACTGAACAATTCATATTAAAAAAACGTGTTTAACTCGTATATGAATAAAATCCGCGGTAACATAACTTATTACTTTTGATAAACATATCAATACTTACTTTTGATAAACATATCAATACTTACTTTTGATAAACATATCAAATCAATTGATGATTATTTGTGGACGCTCCCTAACGTTCCGCGCATTCCACAACACTAAACTGCATTCCTTTCGCCACGTATCTAATGGCTGCTGACGTACAAACATACACACATGTCGGACAAATATAGATGCAAAGTACTTGTAGCCGTCCAAATTTTTGTTCCTTTTTTATCTAATAATGTCTATCATAGTTTTTAGTAGTTATTGTGCCACTAAAATGAAGAAACCTTTCATAATACATACTATTTTTTTTTTGCAATTCGTGACCGTGGTATCATTGTTACGTCTTAATTTGCTTTTGATATTTTTGTGTATTATTTACGAAATAATAAAAAAGGGTTGCCAAGTTTTAATAATATTCGAATTCGTATGTTGTTCAATGTTTTAGATAAATGTTTCATAGCCCGGCTAGCTCAGTCGGTAGAGCATGAGACTCTTAATCTCAGGGTCGTGGGTTCGAGCCCCACGTTGGGCGAATATTTTTTTCATTTTTAATGTCGTAAGTATACTTTTCTTTTTATTTAATATATGTACAAGTTTTTTTAATGTTTTATTGACATTTTAACAATTCATTTTTTTTTATTTGTATTAGAAAATCGAATAGAATAATAGTTAACAACCGTACAGATAAAAGAGAGTAGGTTAACTTACTTAGAATCGATTTGCAGCTCTATTAAGATTAAGTATACATTACAGACGATAATTACACAGTATCTTTTACGGCATTTATACGGAATAAACGACAGCTGAGTGCCATGTAAGAAGATTCAATAGCCTAGAGAAGATGACTGGCTTAGAGGCTTAGTGCCATTACTGCTTTGGTTATCAGTGAAAGTTGCAATGTAGGAAAGATCAAAGCTGCCCACGAAGCTAATGCGTGCTGCGGAATGTTTGAAAATATCAAGAAATTTTGCATGTAATTTTTGTAATGTAACAACTCTCACTGGTTTTATCGCGAAGCTCTTATAATTAACGTTATTTTGGGATTGAGATTGTTTTGTGTGCCACATATATATTCAGCAACACACAAATACACAGAATTGTAATACTTTTGTCATCATAACATTCAACTGATAACTATCCCTTCGCCTGTGAACATGAAGTCTCCTGACGCGCGCTACCTAGTGGTCTTTATTAATGGGTAATTCTATGCAATTTAACGTATATATGTCATTAGTGGTATTATTGATGTGCTTTCTTTTATTTCAATACGCGATTACGTTCCATGAATTCGAACTGTTAATTAATATTAAAAATGTTTAGTTAACGTTAATGATTTTGCTTAATTTTTCGTCCGATGATCATGTGGTATTTGTTCTAAGATATTTATTTTCATAATGTGACAATATTATGTTCACCCCCTATTCTATGGTGGGACGTAAACATAACTGGTAAATCGCGGAAGTGCACAACACTCCTCTGCCTACCTGTTCAGGAAAATACATGCCTGATGTTATGATATTTACTTTACTCAAAATAAATGCTACTGGAGTTACGACCACGAGGTTTCTTGTTTGTTCGTTAATTCTTTATTACACCAAGACGCAATTAAATGCTATAAAAGGCGGACTTCGCAAAACGTTTCACGTGGACTTTAATATTTAGAAATAGGTTCAATTTGCACAAGCTTAGCTACGAGTATTTTATAGATCTATCTTGATACATTTTATTCAATTTCATTGCGATTATAAAATTTTAAGTTTTAAATAGTGAAACGTGGGAGAGCACTACGCTGCTCTGCCGACCTATTTGAGAATTACAGACGCGATGTGGCGTTTACTTTTTGTAAAATTTTAACAAATGCCAAAATAGTAGTACATATATTGTCATATAACAAGACGAGCACGGTTGCCAAAGATACGCGCTATTCTCACGGTGTATGTAAAAATGAACTTTCCATAATATAACCAACTACATAACGGACCAGAATATACCGTGGGAACGGTATTAATATAATAAAATAAAATTAGAAAACACATATTACATCCGTTCGTTTTGTTTATAGACATAATTAACCAATTAATCAGAGTTCATTAACTTGCATATCCTGTCGTATGAAAACTAGTATTTAAATCAATATTCATTTGTTGTATGTATGTATTATTATTTCTTTACTGACTAATTATTTATAATTATCCAATCAATTATTTCCCGTGTAATAATAACTCTCAATACCTACTTTAAACATTTTCATGTAGTTAATTCATGTTTATTATTATAAAAATTTTTAGTCTCTGTCGTTATACTCTGGACAGGTGTGGTGGTCCTGGTACATGATGTAGACCATGAAGTCCTTATTAGAGGAACATAATAGTCATACACTGTTGTTTAGTATTTTAGTATAAATCAATGTGCATTAATTATAAAACGCAATTAAATTTTGTTTATCAATACCGTCACATTTGTTACATGACCGGTCGACAACCATAATTCATTAATAAACAAACATTGATACGTTATTTGTTTACGTGTTACGTTCTTGCTGATACGATAACAAAAATGGCAAGACTTTGAACGTAAACAATTGCAATCAGCGGTGTAGTAGACGAAATTATTGTCTGTTTGTATGTGTTTTTATGAAATGTGTCCATTCAGCACGATTTGTGACTTGTCATGTTTTTCTCGTACAATTTACGTAAACAGGTATATACCTATATGCCGTTACGTTGTTGACAGTCATAAACAAAAGGAATGAAACCAATCGCGGATTAACAGAATTGAATCAATGATCGCTGCCTACATAGCTGCTTCTAATCTCACATAGAACAAATTAAAATTTAGTCCGAATTATAAGGTCTCTGATGCTTAGTGTCTTTGTGCGTCGCATTTAGGCTGTTAATCAAACTATAATAATATAATGAATAAGACCTGTTATGTACCTATATTTTTTGGACTGTAATAAAAATGTCTCTTACAACTAGCCCATGGTCATCTAAACCGAATATAGGCAAATTATATGCTACACTGATCAGCCTTATGATAAATAATAGACATTATGCATTCCTAAATACGTTCATATTTATTTTAACATTTAAACACAACAAATGCTGAAAATACTGGTCATTACACAAATATTTGTGTCCTCTGGAAATTAAACACACAGTATCTACTAACCACAGAAGAAAGGGGCCGGTCTGCTTCGGCTTCAAAATATGTAGAAATATGTTACAGAGTCGGTGACAGAGTTACAGGACCTGTGGGGTGTGATAAGGAGTTTCACATTATCAATATGTACATAAGTAGTATCTGTTAGGATGTGCGGTCATATTATAGTTCTCAAGTCGGATAATATATGGATTAAGCCGAGTTCAACTTTAGAATCAGAGCCAATACAAGTTGTATCGTTTAATTGATAAATTCTGATGTATATTTTAAAATCTGTAAAGTTTATGATGTAGGTATATTTTAAAATATGAAAATTCGTACCTAAAGTTCTGAATATAAACAACGGGATCAAATGAAATACTATGTACATTAGTATAAAAGAAGTTTTAGTCTAATTTGTAAACATGCGGAATATGATACTTTGCATACATCGAACAGTACCTAATATCCACTTTAAAGTACCTGCTGTTCTCTTAACGTGCGTAATATCAAACACTTCTAGGGTAAATTATGCAACTTGTAATTGAAAGACTGCTTCCGTTTACTTGTTGTTGATATACCCGATGACCCCGTTATCGCGATATGGACTTTGTTCGTACAAAAACATAAGCATTATACACGATCAAATGTCATTTTCATAAAACACGCTCAATCGTGCAGCAAACAAAGAGGAGTACACACTCTTTTTTTATGGAGACATTAAGATCAGTTTTGACGAAACGTGCGCATCTCGTTCTTGACATTTCGGTTCCAAACCGTTGTTGTGATCTCGTGAGTGTATTGAAACGTCTAGGATATAAATGTCGATTGACGCTATTCACATTTATAACACACATAACGGTTTATTTCTAAGTAGTCGTGCCGATAATAATCAGAGTTTCCTGTGCTTTTCAGATGGATAGCAGCTCCGAAGCCATGGAGCTACGGCGGGAGTTGGATGCGGTGAAGAGCGCGCTGCAGGTGCAATCAGAATCCGTTCTCAAACAGCGACATCAGCTGGTCGAAGCGGGACAGGCGCTCGCCGCGCGTGACAAGCAAGCGGTCCAAGAAAGACGTTTGAGACAAGACCAATTATCCTTAGTTCTTCGATCGCTGGTGCTATTAGAATCACGTCTCACTAGAGAGCAGAAACAAATTCATGTGTCTCTGCAACAAAAGGATAAAATTATAAGAACACAACAAGAAGAAATTATGAAACTCAAAGCAAGAAAATCGTATTGTAGCAATTGTCAACAACTACTTGGTTTCACCAGTGAGCAGACAAATATTGAGACTGATCCTGAATTTCAGAGCTTAGAAAGCACCGATTCGAGATTCCAAAATAATTTTGTGAGAAGTTGCAGTTATCGAGAAAGAAATTCTCCACCGATTTTTCAAAAGAATACTAGACTAAGTAAAAGTTTCCAGTTGCCTAAAAATGACGTTGTGTACGGTAATACAAGTTCCAGTGAAGAAGGCAATGCCGCTAGTACCGGTGGTAAAGGAACATTTATTAAAAATAAACAAGCTTTTGTTAGACGAGACGTGTTTAGAAGGTCGAGGAAGTATTCAGGAAGAAAGAACAGTTTAAAACATCATGATAACTCACAGAAAAGCTATATTAATCAGACCAATAACAGTAGCAGCGCTGAAGACTGTATTGGTATGGGCTACCAAGTAAATCATGAAGATCCAGATACTACTGCGAATCAAATTGCCCATGACATAAGAAGGGCGTCGTTAAAGATTGATCAGCTTATAGGAGAAGCAGCCAAAAAAGAGATTGAAAGTGCTCAGAGCGATTCTGACAAAACATATTCAACTAAAATGGAAAGGCTTCATGGAATAAAAATTCATGCTTCTGACGAAATAAAAGCTAACAGACAATTATTTTTGAATAAAGTACTAAATGAAGAAAATAACGAAAATAGTGAGAAGCCATGGTATTGCAATGTCAGTGATCCAGAGCAAGATGCCGATTGTTTAGACCAAAGAATTCAGTTGAACAATAATAAATCAAAATCAAATGAAGACCTTCTATTAGGTGGATTTAATAACGGTATCTTGAATGCTGAAGTAATATCAGCAAAAAATGAAATACTGTGTAACAGTATGTTAAAAAATAACAACGACAGATTCTGTTCTCGGTTTGATGAGAAGAATAATAATATTCAGTCAAATATAGGACAAGCCACTTCCGATGCTAATGAAAATTGGTACGCTAGCACAAGCGATGCTGATGACAGCCCTCCTAATGAAATATATAAAAATAATCCCGTACTAGAGTGCGTCAATCAAATTCTACTACAAAATTCATTAGATGACAGCAGTAATGATAATTCTAAATCAAGTGAAGCTCCTAGCCCAAGCCCTAAATCAACGACTAAACGAGTCCAGTTTTCTACGTTGAACAGTATCTCATATGAGGACAAAATACGAACAGTCAACAATAATCACACGTTGCCGAGAACGGATAAAAGAGCTAATAAAATAGTAAAGTTTAGTTTAGAAACAGCATCTGAACATAGCTATGAAGTGCCAAACACCGCTCAAGGATTTCAGTATGAAATACAGAGTATCTACAGTAATGAATATGAACCAATTATTACAAAATCTACTGAGCAGAAACCTGTGCCACTGCCGCGTATGGTACCGCCAACAGAGCCGAAAACGGTTCCTAAAATAAGAGGCTCTATAGTCAAAAACATCGCTGCTACTTTAGAAAATCGCAACTTGAATATTGCAATGGAAAATAAACAAGACAATGCCTTTGGATCAATGAAAATTTTTAACAAACGGAAAGTACCTCGAACGCCTCCTGCACTGCCGCCTAAGCCAAAGAATCTATCAGCTAAATGGAAAGCTGAAAATGCCGTCAAACCATCGACGGAACCGTTAGACTCTGAAGCCGTTGCGGCCAATCAACGGGTTGCAGATGTTAAGTTGAGAAAAGTCGGACAAGTAGCAACTGTTAAAAATGTGGAACCGGACTACTGCTCCATTTCAGAGATAAATGTTCCAGTAGTCAGTAACGGCAAGCGGGAATTGCTACTGACACAGCCAACCGTCGAAATTCACAATGAACAGTATCCGATACACGTCATCAATCAGAGGAATAATGTCGCTAAAGTCGTATCCTTACCAAGGATACAGAACAAAATCAGTGACAAAGATATCCCTAAACTTCCACAAGTCACTGAAATCATTATACCTGATGAAGACGAAAAACCAAGTGAAGATCACCGTTCATTCCAACAGACAACAGATAATTATTTGACTAATTTTAATATGCACCCTCTGCAGCCGAAGCTGGACCCTCGCGCTTCTATCCAAATGGGCAACACGGTTTCTTCTATTCTATCTGAAATCAATAGAGGCGTTAAAACAGGCAGCAAGCAGATCAACCTAACAGACTTAGACAATCAATTTAACCACGCTCCTGATAAGATACAAACTCAAGTAAATAATAAAGAACCTCGTAAAGTGGAATATTTTGACGATATTGATAAGTTTGACTTATCGCAAGATTTTGAGGAGTTTAAAATAGATGATGAACTCGGCAGCATAGTTGCAGAGGAATATCGCATAAGCTCTGGAAGCAGCGATGGTTCGACATCCGATGTTGTGACCGAACATTTACTTACCACTGTACCTGAAAAAGACGTTCAGCATAATACTGTTAATAATAAAGATAGTTTAAAAAACGATAATTTTCATGACTGCAACGATGATACACTAAACAAAGGCATGTCGAAGAATGCTAAGTTGTCAAATAAACCTGATCTTCTATCGAATATAGAGAACTTAGAGACTGAATCCGTGCGTAATTCTGACATAGAGTCAAGTAATTCTTCTGGCAGTAACAGCGGTTCTTACAATACTGTTAAGTGTGAGCCGAGAATGATTCTGAATAATAACCTTGACACAAATGTGCCTAAAACTAAAGGGTCATTTGATTTCTTCCTGGAGACGTCTGGTCTTAGCTCTAAGTCTATATTTTCGCCGAGTAGGAATTACCTTGGCTTGAGACCTCCAAGTGCCAACCACAAAAACGTGTTAAAACCTAAGGATATAAAGATGAGAGTCAAGAATCCTATCGCAACGAACAAAATCAACGAGAAACCTATGACGACTGCTATTAAATATTTTGAGCCTTACGTTTGATATAATTATTTTATATTGTATTATATAGTTTTCATCATAAAATGTTTGACTTTATTTATTGTAAAAAAACGAACTTGCCTGCATAATATAATTAGCATATTTATGTTAATTACACAATGTAAATATTATAATTATAAAATTGTCTTTTATATTATAAAATATACACATAATAACTTTCTATTTGTTTTATTTTCTTGGAAATTATCAACAATTTCATTAAACATGTACATAACGAAAATAAGTTTAAGAAGTATAAAAAGTAACAAATGATTATTTTTTGAAACAGAATATTCAATTTCATCATCATCAGCCTATTGCAGTCCACTGCTGGACAGAGTCCCCCTGAGGCGTATGCCCATAATCCTCACGCTGGGCATGCGAGTTGGGGATCGCAGAGCGCAACGGCCTACGCTGCTGCCCATGGCAGGGCAGGGCATTTAGCCATGTCTAGGCAGACCGCGATCTGCCAGCGTCGGGTGTAGTCACCTCTTAGGGCACCTGTATCGCAGTACGAGGTCAAACAATGTATGTTTACTCTGGCCCGGCATGAAAACATTCAATTTAAAAATTGTCTAGCTGTTAATGTGTCACTTTTCTTTTAAACTTTTGTCCAATATACAACAGAGCAGTACATTTAAATTCTTTAAAACCATTATTCCTTTTTTTTACTAAACAAGAATTAACAGTATCTGCAAAGCTCGCAGTAGAGTTTGAAATGATAAGGCCCTTTTTTATATCATTTAAATCTTCGATAAATTCACTCTCAGGTGATAATGTCCTGTTATTTGTATCGGAGGTTCCTACAATGTGCTCTCGAATTTGAGGTTTTTCTTTTCCTTCTTCATCAGAATCAATCAATGGCATCCTTGCCAAAGAAATATTAGTGAAAGAGTCATTTAACTTGACATTTTCATTTCTTCTTCTTTTATCTCCTTTTAGAGAATAGGGCTTTGGATGATTTCTTTTTATTGTCTTCAAGAAATCTTCAGATGAAAATGTGATTGATGGTGTTTCTACAACGGCGGGTAAATGGAATGTAGATTCGTCTGAGGTATCCAAATCTACAGGCTTCCCCCACTTATGGTCTAAAGCACGAAACGCAGCAGATAGATGCAAATGTAAGTCCATTTTAAAGTAAATATTGTAGTTTTGTCACACACAAGGTTATCAAGATCCTGTAATGTTCTGGCGTTTCGATTTAATGGTGTTCATTTAAATGCTATGTAATCCCCACTCTACTTTTTTAATGCTTATGCAATAAAAATAATAATTACACTTGTCAATAAAATGAATAACTTATTTTCATTACTTAATGGTTACAATCAATTATTTAATGGCTTGGTATCATGACATGAAATAAGATGAATTATTCAAAAAATGGATATATTACTAACCTTATTAAGTAATTGTTACAATTAATTAATTGGCTGATAATAAATAAATTAATTATAATTTGTTACCATTAATGGCTCATGAATAGTCAAATAAAGTTATTTAAGTACTTACGTTAATAACATAGAATTTTGGTTAGCAATTTATTAAGCAAGTAAACATGGATGTCAACCTAGATTTTAATATATTGCTACCTAAGAGATGTTTCTGAAAGTCAGCCAATGTCAATCAGTTATAATTGTATACATTAAAAGACATTCCATAGTTGATGAAAAAAATTAAAATGCCTTTCTATACACGTAACAACGTAACATCACGCCTGTAATCGGTGTCTTCCCCGAAGAGGTAGGCAGAGAAGTGTAGTATAATTCTTAATACACTCCCACGCTTTACCAGTTATGTCCCACTATGGAAAGGTAGTGAGCCTATTGCCATACCAT
>DWTO01005556.1:0-10645 GCA_018244755.1 Jemadia pseudognetus
CACTTCTCCTACACATAAACTATAAGTGTGCCAAATTTTATGCTCCTGCGTCCGCGCAATTTTCGTAAAAAGGGGTCTAAAGTTTTTGCATCACGTATTCATATATAGATAATTGTTATCTATACATATTACTAACATTATTGTAGTCTATTAGCCAAATAATTGTTATTTATTCATTTTACTAACATGAACTGTTATGTTTGTGTTTCAGGTGTAATACCATTAAATCCGGCTACGATTAGAAAACTACAGCTGCACCTTTAGTGCCAATGTACTGAGTCATCGAATTTACGAGAGGAAAAACAAATACGTAGTGTTTTGTGCCATATTTTACATAGGTACACGTTTTTTTATTGCTTGTTAAAATTAATTAATTCTTCTTCTTCTTTCTTCTCTAACGTTCTTAAATTACTAATATAGTTGTCTAATTTATATAATATTTATATTTGTAGTGTACTACAGGTAAAACACTTAAAACATTATGTTTGTGTGGAGATATGCTCACGCAGAAACGGCACAATAATATAAAAATCCGAATATCAGCACCGAAAAAACTGTATAAAAAGTTAGTCTGTAATGGATCATAACTAATACTTCATAAACAATTCCACAATTTTTGTTAATTTATTAATCTTTAAACAATATTCTTAGATCCAGTAATCATCCTTGTCAAATTACATTACAGATTTCGCTTTTTTAAAGAATAAGATCCTCATAGCTTAAATAAATACTAATAATCGCAGACTTTTGTTAATCATATTACAGCATACATTACAAATCTCATACAATCAATACAATTTTATTTAAAGCACTGGTTAAAAGGATAAAATTTGAAAGAAAAAACGATAAATCTAGAAACGTGAAAATTGGAATCATTTTATAGTGCTGGAAACCAGTAAAAAATAACTAACAGAAATTACACCTCTCAACTGTTGTAATAGGTAACAAAACTATCAGTGAAGGCCAATGATTTTTGTAGTTGCAATGGTAAAGTATAAAGCTGTAATGTATAGTAAAGCTTTATGCCTTAGTAGGCGTATAACTTACTATTCATATCAAAAATTTACTGTTTTACTGGTTGTCAACTTGTCAAAGAGAGTAAAATAAAAGATTAATGAATAGGTCGTTTTCTACACTATTTCTGAGTAGGTAATATAAACTAAAATGAATATTCTACCACATATAATACATTATCTGGTGAAACAGCTGGGACCGGCTTGTTCTAGCTACATATAAAAAGTTAAATATATAAAATTAAGTTGCGTACAGGTTATCACATAAATGAATCATTCTAATTTATTCTACAATATACATGTTTAATTCCTTAAGTGACATATAATTGTATGGCCTCAATTTTTTTTAATCGCTTACAATTTTATCAAAACCACATTCCCTTCCCCAACTTCGCCTGTGCCTGTGTAACGCCTAATTCGGGAAAGTTGGCGTTTGTGAGTTCGGGCGCTGCTCGGAAGATATGCGAATAATCAGGCTTTGGCGTTTGTGACGGAAGGTACTCCTTGTTCATGTGATAATTGGTTGAACTGAGCGTTAAAGTGTCACTGAAGTTTTCGCTGAGTGTGAAGGTGTTGCAAGTAGGCATCTCCAGAGCACCTACAGGAATAGGTGTTTCCTTTACCTGTTGACTGTATCTTTGAGGATCGGACACAGAGTAGACCAGTGGCAAATGTTTCCCGGGTTCCATCTTCACGCCCACCATCGGGCAGCAACTGTCCAGAATGGTGTAGGCCAGCCTCTTGGTGCGCGACATGCTACATTCAACGGACATGCGAACTGCTTCGTGATGCGCACATCCCATTCCCGGGTTATACTTGAACATATCCTTCTTCAATCGCTCAAGAGCCAGCGACTCATGTGGAAAGCCTTGTTGGTAATGCGTCGTCAACGAGTTCACTAGCATGAAATATAACGTGTCTAATTTATATAATTTGAAAAGAGAGACATCTTCACTTGATCGATTACATATATTTTGTATAAAATCTTTGGCTGCTAATAATTTATCTGGCATGATGTAAATCGGCGGCAGGATCTTGGAATCACGATCCTTTTGCTTCAAGTAATGGAAGATATTGTTTAGGATCTGTAGGTAGTTACTTGATTCCGAATCCTCGTCAGGCTGCGGGAGTCCCAATTCAATGCACGCATTTTTTACATCTTTTGCAATTCCAAGAGGTATGTAGCCAGGATTTATAATTTCATGATATGCTTCAACAATACCACTATTTAAATTAAATTTCAAGATGGTGCTTTCACCAATAAGATAATTTGATTTCACTTTGCAGTAATAGTTCACGTCCATGATATAAAAATCCCCAATTCTCATGGCTCCGTTAAAGGGTTTCGGTTGAATTAGCCTATATATATCTTTTCTCTCAGCGTCTTCAGCTTCCTGCAACTTTAGTTGTGTTTCAATACTGGTCACTGGCACCAGTTTTTTCGTCGGCTTAACACCTGTGGTGTTAGTTTTTTCATTTTTGCTCATAGCAATTTCTTTATATTTTTCTTTGATGACAGGAGCTGCATCCCTCCATATTGGATCCACCGCTACGGAAAGTTCATAAAGGTTCTCGTAATAAATGCCTTTTCTTCTTTGTTTTTCTTTGAAATCGACCCTAAAATAGTAGAATGCATTTTTGGACCCACTCCTCGGCATCCTTCTAAATACGTAGAAGCAGAAAACACAGAGTGACACGCGAGATGAACACACAATGACTCCTCCTCTGGGCACTATATATTTCTTGCGTCGAATGTGTTTCAAATGCGCGAATACCGATTGAAGAACACAATGCCCTACTTGCAATCAGTAAAACGGGAAATTTTACAACATTGAAAGTATGTCAATAGTGATGGTTTCAACACATTAACACTATGAAATAAAATCCTTCCATTAACTTGACTGAACAACTACATACTTCCTTAAACACAACAAACGTCATGCGCTAAATTACGTTTTAGATGCGCGAAGTTATTGATCGAAAACATGTGGAGTAGCGTTTGTTATCAGTTAGTAATCAGAAGTACACAAGGTAAACCCGTAAACATTCGCTTAATTTATAAAATAATAACCGCCTCAAGTATTACTTATAATACAATTTTTTTTATACATTTTTCGATAACTTTCTGTAAACTGGAGCTTTACAACAACAAGTTCCCATTATGAAACAGAGGTGTCGCTATCTTATATTTTAACCCAGATAATGACCGTAATGTACACTCATTACAGAATACTCAGATGCTTACTCATATACCCAGTAAACAGAATTAATAATATTATAATAATTTCATAAAGCACGCACGAAATAGCCATAGATGTCACTTAGCAAAATACACAAATCCAGCATGAGTATAAGTAATTTAAATTTCGCAACGCGATGCATTTGAAGTATTTATACAATCATTTTTAAGTTTACGATCATTTTAAGTATACAATCATTTTAACTATACAATGAGATTTATTTAAGTATAGGTACACTCATTTTTTAGTAGATATACCATCATTTTAAGTACACAATAATTTTTAAGTATACAGTTAGATAAAAAAAAGTATAAAGACATAGGAGTGGAAGACTGTAGTGCACACTCATATTTCACCAGTTACGTTTACGTCCCAACATGGACGCCGCCAGGAATATTTTCAGGGAGGTGCATCCGCATTTAAAATATAGAACTATACATGTACTAGTATGTATAGCATGTGTATAACAGAGTTGCTAATATTAGGTATTTTTTCTAATACATTACATATACCTACATACATACATAAATTCAAAAGCATTATCCTCGCGTTGGTTCAGTAAGGTAATAAATATGAATTTTTTATATGTACACTCCTTCCGGACAGGGGGTTGCAACTGCACCCCCTTGCACGCTTCTACCGCCGCCCATGCGTGCCATCATGACATACGTCGCGCCACCCAATACCCAGACACCCCATCACTAATATGAAATCTAAGTTGGAAAAATCAATAGTGCCCGGCCCGAGATTTGAACCCAGGCCGTTTCGATCGGCAGTCGTCCTTGCAACTGACACGACCAAGCAGGCAGTGAATCATTAATTAATTATTGGTAACTGATAATGTTATCAATCATATTATAATAAGCCACTTACATTATGTGTAATATATACAACAAGAATTTAAATCAGGAAATTGAATTTTATTTGTGCAAAATTAGTACGTGTGAATTAACCGTATATAAATAAAATTGGAGTTTGAATTAGTATAAGCACCTACTTATTTGTTTGCCATCCTTTAATTTTCTTAGGAAAGAATATAAATACAGTATAAAATAAAGATTTAACGAAGGACAGAGGTAAAACTTTAAAAGAATAAGTGAAGATCAAAAGTCTTAAAATATATTATCAAAATTGAAATATCTGGGCTTACTATAAATATCTTCATGCAAAATTAAGTAGTAAATTTATAATAAAAAAATATGAAGACAAATAATTTATGAAATACAAAATATATGACGATAAATAAAAGATCATACATACATTTAAAAATTACAGTAAATAACAAAAGTGTATTTTAAACACAGTGCATTAATGACTGTCAGGTGTGGGGTTCGAACCCACGCTCCCTTTCGGGAACCAGAGCTTAAATCTGGCGCCTTAGACCGCTCGGCCAACCTGACTTACTGTATTGCAGCAAATTTATCGCACTGTTACTTAGCTCGTGAATACGTACTAAGATACCTATATACAATGTTTCTACGACTTTGTATACTTTTGTAACTTCGCGCACAAATGTGACAATTGCCAGGTCTCATGAACATGCGAGAAACCGTTGGAACGCAGAATCGCAATCCCTAAACGTGATGCAACTCTTATTCATGGAGGCCGTAGTTCCTGTATACTGCTATACCTATGTAATGCAAATGTACACTTGTGCGGTGTTGGGACTAGTGCGAATGCGTGGCTTTATTGATTATAAAATACGAGTTTGGCCACTGCCAGTATCAGGAGAACATGATATTAAAAGGGTTGAATGAAAAAAAAATTGCTTCCTAAATCTAGAGATATATATATATATATATTTATAATTTTTAAAAGCTTTTATTTAATTAAATTTAAACTCATTGCAATAAGCGACAGATGGCATGAAATATGGTTTCTGAATCTTAAGTATAGTAACATACTGTTATTATACTTAACCATATTTAACCTTAACCATATTCCTCTGTGGCGCTACTATGTAGTTACAAATTTAGTTCACTTGTATGCACCGCGAACTGCCAAGCGCTACGATGTAGAGAAATATAAAGTTTTCTTAAATGGGAAAGAGCAAATTTTGAGCTATTTCGACGCATGGGTTGCAGTATAAGCGTGTCTAAACAATCAAATCTGTAATAACGTATAAGCATTTAAGAATATAGCGTATCGAATTCATCTTTCATCACATGGACTTCGTAGCACTTTACTACGAGGCGGGTTGTTCTGTTTCATTATAAAACTACGAGTAAATACAATCTGGGAGCCGCGTGCTCTTGGTATATAATAGACATGCTTAAAGTGGCAAATTGGGTACAAATATGCATCGATAACATAATATTAAGTATTAACTGCAGTGGACTAAAGAAGTTGTTTTATTAGAATAGAAGGATAAGATCAATCGTACCAAACTCTGCACTACTCAAGGAATCTTGTGAAGCGCTCTATTAAAATACTGAGAGATTTTTTGTAAGAACTTAATCATTACGAAATCGGTCATTACAAAATGGTTTGAAGTACCCACCTACTTAAAATGAACGTGACACTTTCGCTAAGAACTATTAATACGCGATTTGTTTCTTAAACTGACATGACTGTAGCCATACAATCAAACTTAAACAGTAGTTTTAGTGTAAAGAGTTCGTTTAACAAATCGAATAATCTTTTACCCTTGGACACATCTTTATAACGTCTTTACAAAGTTCTTCAAAATTGAATACAAAATACTGGAGAATAATGATTTGATTAATTGAGATGATAAAGGAGGATTCAAATAAAAATAATAAGCATGCACTTAGTGGCATCTTTTAACAATTAAAAATAACAGTCCTTTTATTTTTTTAGTCCTGTCACGTGCTTAGTCTCAACTTTTTTTGTAGTTGTTAGCTAATAAATCTCGCATATAAAATAGAATCGCGTTATAGTGCTGAGTGTCTGCACTACTTTTAAACTGCAATACAACAATGCAAACAACATGACGAAAAGGGTCATTTTCAGATAATTTGATAACTACAAATAATATTAATAAAATTCATTTTTAAAGGTGTAAAAAGGATCTGGCCAAATAACAGGGTTTTACATTTTTAGAGTCTATACAGGGAAAATAAAATAGAGCCAATCTATAGGCACAAATGCATGCATGCCGGTACCAGGAACACAGAAACTGTAGGAGATTACAATTTTATTCAGTTAGCGATGTTTACCTGAAATGTTCGTGGGGATAACAGTATACAGTAACAACTTGAATTATTGCTGTCTCTCTCACCAAAACCAAATACATTTGTGCTAGACAGTGTCTAGTATATGTTCGGAATTTTCCCATAAAAATAGCGCTTCGCACATGCGCAAGGTTTGGTCTCACTTTGTAAGCCCATAAATTGTTGACGTCTCACTTACTGGAAGCAAATATACTTGTGCTAGACCGTGTCCAATACATGTTTGACATTTTCTCTGAAACCTGCGTTGCCAGGTAGAGGAAGCATTGGTTTCACTTGCTCTCATACCTCCGACATATAAGTTTGTCTTTCTTTAGTACGATGTGTCACAAAAATTTTTTTGTATATAAATAATGTTACATTTAACATACTCTATAAAATCAAATGAGGTATGCAAATGCGTAAATATTTTGTTCAAATTGGAGACTTGTTACAAGAAGGTTGCCTAAAAAGTTACTTCAGTAGACAAGCATATTTGAAGACTTTAATGAAAGTAGAGAAAGTAAGTAGAGTTCTTCTGTTCAGAATCAGTCCTTATCTAAATAAATACGTTCGATAACTTTGCTATTTAATATAAATAATTTTTATTTTATTTTTCCAATAAATATAATAACTTATTCACAAGTGTTATTTATTATACAGTCAATAGTTCGAGTTGCTTTATACGTGAACTCTGTACCGTTGTTATTACAATCGCGGCAGATGTAAGGTTCGCGCTACAAGTGGAAAGCTTCGTGTGCTCTCAACTACACAGGAAACTTAGTGCGCATCTGGGAGCTCAGTAACTATAGGATAAATTTGCCATCGTTTAGTAAGCCAGGTTGGCCGAGTGGTTAAGGCGCCGGACGTAAAACTCTGGTTCCCCAACGGGAGCGTGGGTTCGAATCCCTCACCTGGCATTAATGCACTGTGTAAGCACACTTTTGTTATTTATTGTAATTTTTAAATGTATGTCTGATCTTTTATTAATCGACATTTATATTGAATTTTATAAATTAATAATTGTCAGCACAATTTTTTTAGTCATTGTGAAAATATTTGGGTAAGTGTTGACATAACCGACGGCGACTACTTACAACAGAAATAAAGTGAGGCGTTCTATTTTTTTAGTGTATCTCCCTCTACAACTGAAAGTTCATATTTTAGACAACTTTTTAAGCGATTCAAATGAGATTCTAGATAACGTAAAATACAAGTTATTGTTGATGATTTCAGTCAGAGCACGAAAGTGTGGAATGCGTCATATTGTTCAGACAATCACCAATCTAGTTCCACTTTACGAATTATATTACTAGACTTCATAAATATGCATGATTCAAATAATCAATAAATAATAAACCAAAAAGCAAATCTAAGATTTTAGGTCTCGTCTGGAGCAATGTACTTGTCGTCAACCTCTCTCCCAACTGCTTTGTATTGAGTAACGTTGATTGTTTACATACATCATTGGAATTTACCTTTAGTAATTACGATTACAGTAATATACCAAAGAACTCGTGGCAGCCTATTTCAACGCGGAATACAACAAAACAGTCTCTGGACTCAGAAAACTTTTCTAGGATTATGAATTTAGTTAACATACATAATATGTTTGGTCTATCTACCTAAACCTACATAAAATGTAGGCTATGGTTGGATTTTTATAAAATATTAATCTAATCTATCGCGTTGGGCTAGGAAAATATCAAGTATGAATTGCCCAGCATGATTTATCAAAGATCTCATAAGATTGTAGAAATAATTTAAAAAGATGTCACGTCGAAGTGAAGAAGTATTAAAATCCTCTCGACGTCATCTCTTTACTACTTCATGACAGACGTTTAAGGTTCTAAAAATCTTGTAACAAACATTCAAAAGCGAGACTATTATATAGGATAACATTAAACGTAATAATAGGTATTTACCTGTTTTTGATACATAGTAATTAAAAAAAACAAAATAATTGTTTTCATCCTGCTCATACAGACCACGAGAATATTATAAGAATTTCAAGATATCCTTTCCGGGGATCGAATTGTTCATAAATGTCTCAAAATCACTTTGTTCGTTCTTCGCTGTGCACATTCATTTCACTTTGGTATTAAAAACAAAAAAAAAGTAACTAAGTAATAAGGATAACGATCTTGAATATATTAATATTAAATATGATTGAGAAGCGATTTATTGACGGACAATATTCAATGTTTTTTGTTTTTTGCGATGTCATAGCGGTCAACTCAATGACACTCATTGGTAAGCCACGAGTCTAGATCGACTATGTAAGGGCGCTAGTACCAGGAGAAGATAAACTGTAAGAGATCACTGTTACATTCAGAGAGGTTTGAAATCTTCATCGTGGATGCCTATTAAAATTAAAGACAACTTTATTTGATTAGTAGTCCGATGTGTTCCACCTTTTCTAATATTGCAAATGTTAGCAGATGTTAATTAATATTGATCGTAAGAGGAAAATTATATGTTTACAACATGGTTTCTCGAATACGATTTCATTAGAACATTTGCGTACGTAATTTTCGTACGACAACAAATTTTCTAATTATCTGTAGTATGAGTTTAGTTTCCTTATACTACTTTATGTAGCTCAGCTTTTGCTCGACAGCAGGCTACGCCATTCAAAACTGAAAGTGCTTTCAAATCATCATTATCAGTCTGATGCAGTCCAATAATGGAAACAGGGCTCCCCTGAGAGGTTATGCTCATAATACTCTAGCTATGCTAGATGCTAGGCATGCGGGTTGAAGATCGCTCGTCATATAATTTGTACAATTGTTTTATAAGTTGGACATAAAATCTTTCGTGAGACAATTTTTCTGTATCATTATACATGATGTTTCTACCAATTTATAATTTCTGACATACATTTTTCAAATTATAATATATCCATACGTCATAATTACAAATACAATTACATGTTTTATATCATTTTGTCGAAACTCATAAGGCAAAAATGAAATGAAACGAGGGTTAGGACATTTTTATTGTACAAAAATCCCATTGTAATAAGCGGCTATGTATCACTCACAATGTGATGCAAACCTAACTTACCTCATATTGCACTCTATACTACTACATAAACATATACGTAAATAATATATACAGCAACCCTGGGGCGCAGACGTGATTTTATTGATCGAAAATGCAAGTAGAACCACCCCTAGTACCAGGAGAACAGGAATTAGAAATGGTGAGCCTTATTGCGATGTGTGAAATAGATCAAAGATGGCGTTAAAAGAGTAGCGTTCGCAGGCATGGTATCTTCCAAAGACCTTAAAAAATTCCCAATATTACGGAGAGATGTCGCTTCAACCATATAATTTTTTAATTATTTGTTTTGTTTTTTGGCACCCATGGATAGTCAAGCTTAATTCTAAATTTGCATATTGAAGCAACGCAAGCCTGTGAAGCATGCCATAGTAATAATTGCAGGTATCATATGATGAACATGACATAAATGCCTAAATGTGATGTTTCTGTTGTAAGCTTTATGAATGTATTAACTTATTAATAGGTTATAAGTATAGTAATTATTTATAAGATTCTTAAGTCAATTACGCACTGCTTATACATTGATAACAATATTAACACAGTTGCTATTGCTAACGCGGGGAAGCGATTTAATTAATTTAAATAATAACAATACATAGGACTGGAAGAGGTCAACTTTTTATCTAATTTTATGTTAACACTATTGAACAATTTAAAAGGCTATGAAAATTAAGCGTTCCATATTGAATTAATTATAAGAAAACCATTACATTCTTACCCATTCCTGATGATATCTGAAACCAGAAACAACAGGTTAATACTTGCACATTGTAATGTTAGTGAACATAAGAACGAAAAATGTAAAAAAATACAGACAAATTGAATAGGTCGTCATTTTTGAAGTCGGTTAAAAAGATCTATTCACTAAAATGTAAACGCATTATGACGCCTGCAATCCTCGAAGAGGTAGGTATGGGTGTAACTCTTGATTCGCGCCTAAAGAAGATTACTTCAAAAATATTTGATGAATGTAATTGATAAAAATAATTAAATTTGTATGTTTTCACTGTTGTATTTTGTTTAAACCATAACTTGTTATAGGTATTTTATAAAAGCAAACAAAATCAATACATTAACATTAAACGTTCGCCCCTCGTGTAACGTAAAAAAATTGTAGTGTGGTTTTAGGAAACCACGATGCAAGTGAAACTTTTTC
>DWTO01005557.1:0-10645 GCA_018244755.1 Jemadia pseudognetus
ACCGTCCCACTATGGAATAGGTGGTGAGCCTATTGCCATGCACCGGGCACAAATCCAGACTCCGAGACACTACTAGACAATCTAAATTAGAAAAATTCTATAGTGCCCGACCCGGGAATCGAACCCAGAACCTCATGATCGTCAGTCGCACTTACAGCCAACACGACCAACGAGGCAGTCAATGTATCTGTAATTTAATATAACTCGAAATTGGTTTAATGCCGATTTTTTTGTGGCTGATATCGCGTGCAGTAACATTAGGGCAGGCAAACAGTTACCGCTTCTGAAAAATATGCAAGTACATTATTTATCGCTTCGGTTGTTCACGTGTCGAACGCAGTATCGAGTAATTTATCGTCTCGTCGTTTAACCTTTTAGATCAGGCCACAGGAAAACCGCTGAAGGGACGTCATCGGTAAAAAGGGTGTTTTACTGTGATCATGTGAAATCATCGTGGGTTGACTCAAATACAATTATATTAAGAAACGTGGGAAACAATTTTCTTTTCACATCACCCCCCTGCAACAGATAACTGCCTTGAAAAGAGTCCGAAGTCATATTTCGGCGTCGAATGTTTTATTAATTTACTCTTTTAACGTATAAATGATGTTTGGGGTTAAATGGTTTCTTTTTCTCTCATTTCATGCTCTACATTAAATAGAGCATAACTGAAAGCGGTTACAGATACCTAACTACCCCTCAGGGCAAATATGAACGCTACGTCTCTCTTTGTAGTCTAACACACAATTTATTATATACGATTATCATCCACTTGTATCACAATGCAGTGTATTTTAATACTAAATATACTAATATATAAATACCCTTCAATACTAAATAAAACAAAATGTATTTTGTGCTCTTGGATACCTCTACCTCTGTACCTGTACCCTCTGTAGTTTGAGTAAAATATCAATAATCGAAATTGACACATTGACGTTGACAACCGTTTTGGACAGTCGATGATTCTATTATCCAAGAAACGGACAGAGATAATAAAGGCAGATTTAATTCACAAAAACTTCGTTGTGCACTTTTCCATCACTGTCTACGGTTCGATATATTAAATCAAGTACGGAATTAACAACTACATAGCCTTAACAATAAATCCGCTTCAAACTATACAGTGAGACATGTTATGCATTAGAGAAGCACGGAAAGTCTAGTCGTGTGACGTCATATGGTTTCATATACATAGTTCCATCTTCCAGACTGTCCATCGCTGGGTAAACTAATTCTAATCCTAAACAAATTTGCCAACGGTCTGCTTAAAGATATCGACACAGCGGCTGTATTCACATGAACACTCCTCTAGCCAAGTGTATTTGTACATTCGGTGGCCAGTGGTCAAATATTGCCTGTATAAACAAAATGTTTACATACTGGTCTCTCAGCGTCTCATTAGTATTTCTTATATTACATACGTCATACGTATGTTCCGCAACACAGTGTAGGCAATGACAACTTTATAATCTACGGCTTGGGAAAATTTCAAAACTATATTTTCCTCCTTTGCAAATTTAAATTTTATATTCAATTGTCTTCATTTGAAATATTCAGATCGACCCATGTAAATAAATTAGGCTAGTAAATATGTAAGGAGGGCTCTAAAATTATTATCAATCTGAAATAAATGTTAATATTGCTGTAGGTAGAGATTCGTGTATAAAATGAGATATATAGAGAGAAAAAAATCATTAATCAACAACTTCTGTAAAGATTTAGATACGAGTTCTTAACCAGAATCTTTGAACTGCAATGATTTTATTGCATTCTCACCATATAGGTACTTTGATATTATAAGAGTTTCACTAAATTAAATTTGTAAACAATGCTATGGATATCAGTACCAAATATATTGTATGTTTTTGTTTGTTTCCAACGGCACTTGCCGGCATTTGCCGGCACACGCGGGGAACCACAAGTCAATCCATCTACATCCGGGTATGGATTAGCCACAAATTGGTTTAAGACGCCTCGGATCGCTCCCGACGCCTCCGGATCAATCCTCGTCGGTGAGTCCGAAATGGAAAGGAACTGCTCCTCTTAAAACATTTATTACTTTATATTTTTTAACTTTCGTTACTCAACTCTTACTTATTTTCCATTAATTGGAATATAATTATAATCGTACTGTTTTTCCAATACCCTTCATTGTTATTTTTATGTAGTTTTTCATGATTTCTCATTCTATATTTGATGATATTTGATATATTTGATGACATGATAACACTGGCAAGTGTTACTATGACTAAATAAGTCAAGATTTGTCCAAGTTTAATTTTACTAATTCTGATGATTCTTTTGTAAAATTATCATATTTTGTTAGAGGTACCTACGATTAATCAATTATTTAGAATAAAAGGGCCGAAAACATCAATAACAAATTATCATACATAATATTACTCTAAAACTATTTGACAAATTTGACACTAAAATAATTTGATTTAATTTAATGTTACATGTTGAAATGAGACTAAAGGCTTTTCTAACAATAGAAAAGTCGACTCCATGCATTCCAACCACGTTTTCAATTCCAATAGATTCTAATAAGATTAGTGTTGTCACACGGGTGTTAGATAAAATAGTTTGTGGCCTATAATTGGGGTTCAGGTCGCCCGATACGATGTGACATTCGCTGATCGTGCGAAATTGAACCACAAGGTCCATTATTAGGGTCTTATTTACCAAAGCGGCACCTTCGATGTGGTCATCACTCGCATGACTAGACAATATCGACTTTGAAGGTGATGTCCAATCACGGACAGCCGAAATGGCCTTTGCTGGATTGCATTAGAATTCAGTTTGCTTTGTGATGTTTGCGGATAGTTTTCTCCGATTGGGTCCCGTTTACAAATTGGATCGGTCGTGGGTAAATCGGGGTGACCGAGTAATTGAGTCCTACAGGATCCTTCGGTTTGGATCCCGTTTCGGGCGACCAAAGGATTACAATGCGAAAGGAACGTTATCTATTGATCTTAAGCTGCTCATTTGGGTTAGCGATATTGGCTATTAACTACGTACATTTGGGCTTCCATATACAACCACAAATACTATGGGGATTTTTAATAGCTTCAGGGGAACATTGAAATACATATATCGCATAGGTTTCTTTTTCATTTCCGTTTTTTTGTGGAATCTACAATTTCCTTACTTTTCATTTCCGTTCTTTTGTGGATCCTATAATTTTCCTATATACGTGTCTGTTCTGGATTTGTACGTCTCCCTTTTCGGATGTTCTTATACTTATTTGAATAGACTTACAAGACTTGCTGTTTAATTAATTCTGAATTCATTCACAAACTAATAGCTCAGCTAAGTTGTATTTACTTAGAATACACAAATTTGACATAGAAATTCAAGAAACATGTCATACAAAGAAAGCTTACTTTCACATTATTATGTATAAAGCTTATCGAAGTTCCTGAAACGAATATTTTAAGATATCAGCCCATCAATTCAAACACCTGAATAACAAACGGATAAATGCTAAAGAATTTCAACATTACAAAATACGGTATCAAAAACACTAAGGGCTTACTTATTTAAATTGCATCGGGTCTAGACGGGAAATATCCGCGACTATGGGGCTGTGAGGAAAACAACCCGATAAGAAGCCATCAAAGAAAACGGAAAGCCTGTGGCTGCAGCTCCTGCGGCCACGAGCCGCGGTTTTCATTTGCTAATGTGTCTCTTGCGCTAATGTTAATAATATGTTATCATATTGAAGACTGATGACAAAAATTGTATGAAAGTGTACAAAGAGCGTTAGTTTAGGAGGTGTGAATATACGAATATACGAAATTTCTTAACAGTTGATATAACTTAAACATTAACTAGATAAAAAGATTGCCCTCGTTGGTAGTGTTGGTTGCAAGCACGACTGCCGATTGCGAGATCCTGGATTCGAATTACTGGTCGGATATTATTGGAATTTTCTATCTTAGATTTTCTAGTAATAACTCCGAGTTTGGATATGTGTCAGGTGTATGGCAATAGACTCACCATCTATTCCATAGTGGAACGTAAACGTAATTGTTTAAACGTGGGAGTGGAATACACTCCTCTGCCTATCTCTACAGGCTTTGGGGACGTGATATTACGCACGGGCTTTTAGAGTGTGCCCACTACGATAATGTCAATTGAAAGCTGATAACAAAACCTGAAATTAATGTTTCTGATACTGTATAGATAAAGCATAGTGCGTTAATAATAACAGCTTTGTATCAGAAATAAGTTTTTGAACAATTCCAAAACAGTAAAGGCGAATCTCTCGTCAATGCCATTTAGCACTCATAATTGTATTACCTACGAAAATGTAGTGTAAAGGCGGGACTCAAAAGCCTCGTATGTTTTCGTAAATTCCTTTACCTATTAAGCTCTTCGAAGCGGCAGTGTTAGCCCGAGGTAACGATTAAGCCACAGAATACGGTTCGGTTGAATGCTTACACAGTCGTTCCAGTCGTTTCGTCTTACGTATTGCATACAATTTAACTACGTTTAATTCAAATATTTTGAATTTGTAAGATATTAGTTGATTACGAATGAAAACACGCATTACCTAACGAAATTTATATCAGCACTAGCTGACACGGCTGACATTGTTCTGTTATTGATATTATTTCTAGTGAATATAATGGTTATGAAATAAAAAATTAAGATTCTATTGTAAGTATGACCGTTTTTAATGTTTTAAAATCGAAAGACGGTTAAATTATTTGGATATTGTTTATACAAAAATACTAAATCGTGATAAAAAGAGTTTAAGGTGAGGGGTAGAAAGGTATAAATTTGGGTTCATAGATAGGTATTTTTTGATGCCAAATCGCGGGTAAATACAGGTCTGTAAGGATAAAGATATTCGGTAGTCGGTGCTCTCTGCCTACCTCGTAATAGACCTGGCATAATTATATCTATGTAAACCTAAAAAAAATTAGTCAAACAAATAGTTTTTTTTCTGGAAGTTCATCATCATCATCATCCTTATTCTTATTATCACTCAAGGGTACAAAAAATAGCCTACGCCCTACATACATATATCACTCAAAGTCGTAATTTAATTAGTCTATTATCGATTAGTAATATTCTCCATGAATAACTGAACTACTAGCGGCATCTAATTAGCCTCACAGATGTAGACAGTGCTCAGGCAGGAAGCATTACGAACCCTCTGCGCTACACAATCCCAACTTCGTTCGCTCCAGTCGCCACTCTTTTGTACATGTTATTAGGCGGCTATATCTTCAAATTTGCATATTTCGGCAGTAAAATTAATTCGAAGATTTGGCCGCATCCTCCACCCAGACGGGGGCGTCTTCGGGGGTTGTTTTTGGTTTTGTGCATTTGGATTGAGTTGTACCAATATGAAACATTGTCTGGGATGGATCCTTTTCATTACACATTTCCGTTCAATTTAAAGTTTGCTTTTGAAGTTAAGATATTACATTTACTATTTATTTAAAAGTTTTATCATCATCAGTATATTTAAGGCCACTATTGGATACTTAGATGATTTTGTCTCAAGATGGGCATGCAGGGTGGGGATTGCAGAGCACGGCTTTTCTTACCGCCTAAACTGCTATTCGTGGTCAGTCAGGAAAAAGTTTAATCTAAATTTTAACAGCATTGTAGTAATTATATTTAAGCATCTGCTGGAATTTACATTTTTATATTAGCGAATCAAATGATCATCTTCACTTACAAAACAACTATTTCAGATGTAATAATATCTATGTCATACCGTCTACTTGGACTGGGATTAAAAATGTTCAGTTACAGTTCACATAAATCTACAAACATAGTGCAGTTCAGCTTCTCTGTCGATATCAACGTACAAGGAACCTGTTAGTTCATAAATATTTCAACATGCATTAAAATCATATTCAGCTCGTGTGCATACATTACATTTAGTGTAATGCCATATAAATTTCTTTAAGGCGGCGTAAAATTTAAACGGTCATGCATGAAATTTATAATTGCCTCTAAAGGCGAAACTAGCTAAAGGAGATTTGCATTTGATCCCTATTAATAATAATAACGATAAACATAATATCAAACCATGTAAACTAAGTGTGCGAGACGGGCACGATACGATCAAGACGGTGTAGACTGAAGTATGAAGTAAGGGAAGACTGTAGATTGAAGTAAGAGAAGGATTAAGTTCTCTGTTTGAGAGGAGAGGCGTGTCAACTGGGGAACGATAAAATTATAGATGATGGTGAAGTAATTTAAAACGTTGAATTTGAATAATTGAAGTAATTAAAATAAAATGTTAATCATAATCGATGATCAAACAAGAAAACTAATTTTACATAATAAAGTAAACTGTCAGTACAGATGACCATGTTTGTCATAATAATGGAAATTGCTGATACAATTAAAACAAGAGGTTATGATTGTATAAACGAACTTAACGTTAAATTCCGGGAAACGTGTCGTGTTACAGGTAAGGGACCGACGATAAAAGAAAGTTTAAACGATAACATGTGGTACAATAAGAACGGTGATATTAAAAAAAATTGTCGTGTCATAATTAAACATGACGACCATTAAGATCACGATATAGTGTCGTGTCAAGTAAAACATCGCGAAGCGTGCAGACTTATGATAATAGCAGTTAAAAGGCGCACTACAGCCTCGCCCGTTAGTATTAATCCTTACAACTAATATTAGCAATAAACACCCCTTTTCGGCTAATTATGCTAAGATGTTCCGCCCGAAGTTTGCAACGTCTGGAGCAAGGATTTGAGTTCGTGAGTTCGGAGATTTAAAAAAATTGTCTTTGATGTATCTTTTAATGTTTTATTTGTGGATAAGTTAAGACTTTTTAATTTATATGGACAATAAAATCATAAGTGATCCACTCGTTATGAATACGCTTGTGAATTATGTTCAATGAATGCGGAATTGCACTACATGTACAAGTAGGAATGACGCTTGTCCGGTCAAAACGGTCATTTTTTTGTTTTGCTGTACAATTATATAATGGAATTCCCAACCCGCATGGCCAGCGTGGGGATTGTGGGGACAGCGTCCAGTCCAATAGATTGGAATAGGCTGATGATGATGATATAATGGAATCGTCAGCAGCCAAGCTTAATATAGTTTTAATGCGTAGCCAGGACTGTAGGTATTCATCCACCTAAGGCTGACATAGAATACGTTGTCTGTATTCCCAACCATTATATGTAAAATTTGGTTTCAATTTTATAAATACGGTACCAATTTAAATTAACTTACACTGTATCGTTTACGGGCGGAGCGATGCTGTACTTAATCGTCTATAACATTAATATGGTCGATGGCATTAAATCGTTGATTAATTCCAGTAAAATCGATACTAACTACTTGGCAAAAAGTTTGGGTTTAATAAATGTTTATCTATCTGAAAGTTTTCTCACTTACTTGCACAGAACAGTTTCACTGCCACTGTCAAATAGTCCGGCTTTGCCCCATCTCAAAGGCAGCTCCATAATGACGACACCCCTAGCACCCCACAGGCAAAGTCGGCTGCCGCATTCGCTGCTCATCATTCTTTCCACTGAAAATGCTGGCGGTGACGTCAGGTGGAGAATCTGGGAAGAATTGTAATGCTCGCACTTAATCAAGGGCCAGTTTCAAAGATTATTCGCTATCCGCATAGCCACTTATCAATTATTTCGTGATGTTGGAAAGAAAGAAAGCTTTGCAGCACTTACACAAGAATCAACAAATTTTACAACCTACATCTAATGAAAAATAAAATATAAGCATAGGTGATAATAACGTAGTGTTATTCTTCTATGAATTCCAGACACCTTGTTATATACTTTTTCCATTTCAAAAAGTTACGATTAGAAATCAATAAATCATTTTAATATAATTCAAGATGTTTACAATTCGGGACGTGATTCAAGAATATTTCTTACGACTTCGTAACCCAACAGTATCAAGTAGATAAACGGTCAGTAGATCTTGGATATGTTCAGATAAATACATCACATTCAGGTTTCAAAAACTGCCTGCGCCACAAGCGGGACGAGGTTCGTGAAACTTATTTTTGAAACGGGTTGAAAATGTGGACGCCGTTCGCGGGTTAACAATTGGTAGCGAGAATTGTTCGAAATCGCAGTTCCATAACGCCGATAGCAGCCAACTATCCCGTCGGGCGTTTCAAGGAAATATGATTAAGAAACTTTTTTAATCAATAAAAAGAACAAAAAAGGCGCCGGGGGAGCTGCTCGCCACGCTTCCTGGCCCGCGGTTTTTTTTCTCCTCATTTCTCATTACACCGCTTCCTCGCCGCGTTTGCTCTTACGTCGTACTTATAATCATTTATCGTTTGATGGCGGTCGGCTCCTCTGCTTCTGAGGGAAATTGAAAAAGTTGTCTCGATCGCGTCGCAGTGAGGCCGAGGGCATTCTAGCGTGGACATTCTTAGATGATTACATTCCCATGCATTGAAGTTTGTACTAGAAAATATTAGGAGTTGCCCTCGTTCAAAGTCGTAGTTTTCACGCAAATTAATTTCTAGTCGTCGGGAAGATACAGAGAGATCTTTACAAAGCAACACTAACGTTTGTATATGTTCCTGTGTGTTTGACTTCTGCTTAGAGTAAGTGTTTGTAGCACTGTACGTTTGAAAATGCCCTAAGATACATTTGCTACTGATTCAACATCATACTCCATTACCTACTAATACAACTTCTTCATGCACCTAAAATGCATGTGCAAAAACGGCTTTATTACATTTAGTAACTCGCGTAAAGGTCAAACTACTATCCTACGGCAAGCATTCCGTCGATTGGCCCTCAAGCGACAGGGCAACTACATCGTCAGTGGAGCGTGAACGGCGCAAAGTTACGGGAATCAAACGCAGATAATGCCAGAGCAGTTTCCACCGCATTACACTAACCGGCCGGCGCGGGTCATGTTGTCGGCGGCTCTGAAGCTCACGATACCTACCTAGCGTGTACTGATAAATAACGGCACACTAGTTACGGAGCGGCTACCTTTATGGACATGACATTTCAATGACTAACGAACACATGAATAAGTACTTGAGACGAAATAAAAGGTAGACGTTACGTACACATCATGCAAAACTGTGAGCATTGACTATTACATAGGTCGTACCAACAAATGGATAGACATTTTTATAGAAAACAAAATACACAAAACCGAAATTGGCACTGTGTGTGTAATAAAAATTATGACATGGGCATATTTGTATGAGGGGGTACATATTAAAATTCGAGATGCATGTACATACGTACGTGTGAGCCTTACAATTAAACCACCCCTTCATTGGCGTGGGGCTATCCGAAGGGCAGGGTGATAGGAAGGGATGGGAGGGGGGGGGGGTCTGTTATTTTCCATATTTAATAAAATAATATAAAAATTAAAATATTCCACCCGCGTTCGTCCGTGTATCGCGATCGGTGCCCGGGACAGATATTTTTATTTCGCCGTTTTGTTTACGTGAGCGGAGACGCCGGAAGATTACGCGGGTTCACGTATAGCGTTCAAATTATTGTTTGTATATATATGTACATATATACACACATTTAATCCGCGCCTGGAATGTTAAATCACTTGAAAGCTGCTATTATAAATCTCCGCTATGTTTTATCTTGTTATTATGGTTTTGTTTTTATAACAAGTGCAGATACTGTTAGTGATTCGTGATGGTACAGTGGAATGCATGGTCCTTGGACTAATTTTTCTTATCATATTATCGTTATATATTATCATTACGCCAGATCCCTCTTGGTACGGAGTACTAAGTACCAAATATCTCTATCCTTCAGACCAGCTGTGCTTCTTCAACATTCAGCACTGTTTCCATATACGCACGCCGGATTCAGATGGTTCGTATTCCTCTATCAGCCAATATATAAGTAATTAAAAGAAAAATTATATATTCATAAGATAAACCTATTCCTATTTTATTCCTACAAGATCTTTATTATTGAGTTGCGAGTATAATATACATTGCAGATATAAATAAAATGTGTGTTGGCTGAGTTTTACTCGGACGAACGATATAATAACTAAGAGATTTGAAATTGTCGTTAACATTGACCATGTAAAGTCTCTACTTAGAGCCTAACTTCTGAAACTATATACTGTTTTTAAGTAATGATATATATGTAATTCTGTTACATTAAATGCGTTATCTATATGTCCTGGAAATTAATAAAGAAACTGTGAGACATATTTTATTATCCTAATTCACACTAGTACAAGCGTGCAGTGTAAATCTTTCAGCTACTCGCCGCTAGATGGCGTTAGGTGTCCCTGTTTTACTGCATATCCACGTTCGTTGACGAGGCAAGATTAATTTGTTTCCATGTATATTTTTATATTAAGTAAATATCATGCTGATTAAATATATATGTATATTTATAGTATGTTTATATTATATACTTATATATTATCATTATTGGAAATACATCGTATGCAATGAAGACGGAAGAAGCACGTCAGGTATGTAAGGAACAAGGTATTTGGCACTCAGTGTCCTCTGCCTACTCCGCAAGGGTCTAGGCGCGAAGATATGATAATAACAATTATTATAGCTATTTAACGTAACATAACGTAACATCACGCCTGTTATCCCCGAAGAGGTAGGCAGAGGAGTGTAGAACACTCCCACAATTCACCA